>CM074435.1:6398248-6498248 GCA_037101425.1 Elopichthys bambusa
GTCTGTCTATCTATCTATCTATCTATCTATCTATCTATCTATCTATCTGTCTATCTGTCTACCTGTCTGTCTGTCTATCTATCTGTTTGTCTGTCTATCTATCTATCTATCTATCTATCTGTCTGTCTGTCTGTCTGTCTATATATCTATCTATCTGTCTACCTGTCTATCTCCCTATCTACCTGTCTATCTATCTGTCTGTCTGTCTATCATCTATCTATCTGTCTGTCTGTCTGTCCATCTGTCTACCTGTCTGTCTATCTATCTATCTATCTATCTATCTATCTATCTATCTATCTATCTATCTATCTGTCTGTCTGTCTGTCTGTCCATCTGTCTGTCTGTCTATCTATCTATCTATCTATCTATCTATCTGTCTGTCTGTCTGTCTGTCTGTCTATCTATCTGTCTACCTGTTTGTTTGTCTGTCTATCTATCTATCTGTCTGTCTGTCTGTCTATCCATCTGTCTGTCTGTCTGTCTCTCTCTCTAGCTATCTATGGCTGGTAAATACAATTTTTACCTGCCATTGCCAAAAAGTATATTTTGGACTGTGTGTGTACAGTTTATGCTGTCAGACTGTCATGATGGACATGACCAGAGGCAAAATTTCAAGGTTTCCATCCTCTCTTTCCACACTGACAGCTAATCATGTCTCTGACACACAAGCCAATATTACAGCAACTGGTGTTGATATCTCGTATATTGATCACGCTGAACAAGGTCTGGTTTCATCACTGGCACAGTGACAACAGAGAGTTAGAACTAAAGATTGGACTCACAAAACAAATCACAAAGACAATTGAACAAAACCAACAAAACTGCAATTCTCAGCCAGACAGCCCAATATACTGTTTAAAATAGTAAAGGAGTGACAAGCAAAGTCCTTCAAGTTAACAACCAATCAAACGAGGGATATTTGCAGCCGCTGGAAATCTCTGGCTGCCTACAATGTTCTGTGCACTGAAAAATGTCTCTCAACAATCCTGCTGTTGAAGATTAAACGTGAAGAAGCTGTCAGAGTATCTCTTACCAGCATTACAGTTACGCTGAAAATGCAGCAGGCTCATCAATAAATCACAAACACACGCAGAAAAACACTAACTACATGAACATATACAAACACATGCAATGATATCATTGACAGCTTTTGTAAAACTGCAGTGCAGAAGAGGAGGAATTGCCTGGAATGAAAGGGAGACAGAAGAAATGGATTATTAGTCTAATTCAGATCGGATATAAAAAAAAAAAGTAAAATAGTGTTTACAGCAATTATGTTACAACGTAAGTCTATAGGGCAAGACAATAAATGTTAAAATACACACGGTTAAAGGCATTTTCTACAAAACGTAAACATTGTGTTTACTACAACCCGAATTCCGGAAATGTTGGGACATTTTTTTAATTTGAATAAAATGAAAACTAAAAGACTTTTAAATCACATGAGCCAATATTTTATTCACAGTAGAACATAGATAACATAACAAATGTTTAAACTGAGAATTTCTACACTTTTATCCACTAAATGAGCTCATTTCAATTTGATGCCTGCTACAGGTATCAAAAAAGTTGGCTGAAAAAGCAAGAAATTTTGAAAAGATTCAGCTGGGAGAACATCTAGCAACTAATTAAGTTGATATCAGGTCTGTAACATTATTAGCTATAAAAGGGAAGTATTAGAGAGGCAGAGTCTCTCAGAAGTAAAGATGGGCAGAGCTGTGAAAGAGTGTGTAAAAAGATTGGGATACTCGGAAAATACTTGGGAATACTTTAAAAACAATGTTCCTCAACGTCAAATTGCAAAGGCTTTGCAAATCTCACAATCTACAGTGCATAACATCAAAAGATTCAGAGCAACTGGAGAAATCTCTGTGCGTAAGGGACAAGGCCAAAGACCTTTATAGGATGCCCGTTGTCTTTGGTCCCTCAGACGACACTGCATCACTCATCGGCATGATTGTGTCAATGACATTACTAAATGGGCCCAGGAATACTTCCAGAAACCACTGTTCGTAAACACAATCCGCTGTGCCATCTGCAGATGCCAACTAAAGCTCTATCATGCAAAAAGGAAGTCATATGTGAACATGGTCCAGAAGCACAGTCAAGTCCTGTGGGCCAAAGTTCATTTAAAGTGGACTGTTTCAAAGTGGAAAAGCATTCAGTTCAAAAGCCAGCATCTCTGATGGTATGGGGGTGCATAAGTGCATACAGTATGGGCAGCTTTTATGTTTTGGAAGACACTATGAATGCTGAAAGGTACATAAAGGTTTTAAAACATATGCTCCCCTCCAGATGATGTCTATTTCAGGGAAGGCCTTGTCTATTTCGGAAGAACAATGCAAAACCACATACTGCAGCTATTACAACAGCATGGCTTCATTGTAGAAGAGTCCTGGTGCTGAATTGGCCTACCTGCAGTCCAGATCTTTCACCTATAGAGAAAAATACATCACAGATGACCACAAACTCTTCAGCAGCTGGAAACCTATATCAGGCAAGAATGGGACCAAATTTCAACAACAAAACTCCAGAAACTCCTAACCTCGATGCCCAGATGTCTTCACACTGTTTTGAAAAGAAGAGGAGATGCTACAACATAGTAAACATGCCCCCGTCCCAACTATTCTGAGACCTGTAGCAGGCATCAAATTTGAAATGAGCTCATTTTGTGCATAAAATTGTAAAATTTCTCAGTTTAAACATTTATGTTATCTCTGTTCTATTGTGAATAAAATATTGGCTCATGTGATATTAGTTTATATTTTATTCAAATGTAAAAAATATCCTAACTTTTCTGGAATTCGGGTTGTAAATCACTTACCAAAGATTTCTGTGATGTTATAGCAATTATTTCCACTCATCATGATCATGCAAAGCCAGTAAACATCAACCCTTCTGCTGCTCAAACAGCTCAAATAATGCACATTTTAAAGGAAGAATTCATGCAATTGCATTAAACTTTCAAATAAATAAAATAAAAAGTAAAAAAAAAAAATATTTTCTGTAGTTTTATGCTATTTAACAAATAAACAAACAAGCAAAAATAAATAAATTTCCAGTTGTGATTATTTTCTGTGCCAATCAATATTATGATACAAATTCTGTCAATAGAGCTTAACTTCCAAAATCCATTTAATTGCTTCTAAACTTTTAAACAAATAAACAAACAAAAAGTTAAACAATTTTCTGTGGTTTTAAGCTTTTTAAATAAATAACCATTTTAAATAAACAAATCAACCATTTGAAATTATTTTCTGTGGTTTTAAGCTTTTTAAATAAATAAATAATAAAATAAATAAATAGAAAACTTAAGTGAATGAATGAATAAATAATTTTAAATTTTTTATATAAATCAGTCAATAATCATTTGAAATTTTTTCTGTTTTCAAAATAAATAAGTTATTTTTAAACTTTAAAATAAACAAATAAATCAATAACCATTTGGAATTATTTTATGTTTTCTGTGGTTTTAAATTAAATAAAAGTTTTTTTTTCTTTTTTTTTAACAAAAATATTTAAAATACAAAGATTAAGCTTATACTTTAAGTTATTTTTAGGCTTTTTAAATCAATCAATCAATAACCATTTGAAATTATATTATTTTTTTAAGCTTTTTAAACAAACAAACAAATAAATAAATGTTATTTTTAAGCATTTTAAATAAATCAGTCAATAGCTGTTTAATTTCTGTGGTTTAAATTAATTAATTAATTAAAATAATATTGGTAATCAATATTATTCTACAAATGCTACAGATAAAGCTCAACTTGCACCGGAACCCAAATCTTCCTTTAACACCCTTGTAAATGGTGTCTATTTTATCAGCAGCCATCTTTTGATTATGTGTGACACAAAGAGTTTAATCCAATATTTCATAAACTAAAAATGGCTTAAGATAGGGCATCTGTGTGTGAACGTCAGAGAATCATGAATTTTATTAAAACCTTATTTATTAAGAACCAGCACAATCAAACAAATTCCCTTCAGAGTTGTGCAGACTATCATTGCCGTGGCAGAGCATCATGGGAAATCCTTGATGGACTGATAGTAAACATCACAGACAGAAGGCTGTTAATTAACATCCTTCTCAAGGGTATACGCTATAATAGCTTATTAAATGCATATCTTCCATTATCATTAATTTTCCGTCACTCATTTTTCTTACCTTGATTGCTTTCCATTGCTTTTGTCTGTTTGTTCAACGTGTCAGAGATCATGAAAGGCAAGGCTGACTCCTATTTAAAACTAGCAGACAATACGTACGAATGGCTGAATCAACCAAATTTATTCACCATTAGTCTACAAGTACAGATTAAAAAACACACACACACACACATTACTGTACACATTTGTGTCGTCAAATATACTTCGGGTGGGTTGATTATGCTTGAAAATGTCCAAACGAAAGCAATGAAAACGCAAAAAGCAACCCATAATAACCCACAAAGCGAACTCACTGTTTAACTGCAGCTAACCGAGCGTATTTACAATCACCTACGGCACAGGTCCACTGAAAAAAACCCATGAAACTGAGAAACCAAACGGAGAGATAATGCGACAAAGGAAAAGAAAACAGACGTCAGTTTTATTGTGCTTTTAAACCCTTTCCCCACTTCGGTATCGAAACGGGATGCGTTTTGAGAAGAGGCACTCACTAAAGTGCTTACACCAGTTTATATTCAAGAAGAATCGCTATCGCTATGTTTAAGGACTCAAGTTAGAAATCATAAATCTATATACACTACCGCTCAAAAATAATTATGACTTTTTAATGTTTTTGAAAGAAGTCTCTTATTCTCTCCAAGGCTGCATTTATTTGATCAAAATACAATAAAAACTGTGAAAGTAAAACTGTGAAATATTATTACAATTTATAAATATAGCTGCAAGCAGCGATTAAGGGGCCAAGCACAACAGAAGCAAACAAGGAAGCTATAGCAGACCAACAATGTCATAATGGACTATGATAGAAACTGAGACAAAGACAATTTTATATCAATTTTGAAGTCAATCAGACCAACAGTTCTGTAGTCACAGCCAATTTCATGTTTTGTTTATTATAGCGCCACCGAGTGGCACAGTCCCACCACTTTTTTTGTGTGTGTCCTCAGAGTGCCCCCATACATAAGCGTGTCAAATTTAGTGAAAATATTTCATTTCGTTTAGGAGTGAACACATTAAAAATTACCCAGACCTGACTTTGATTGCATTTTTTGCCACTTACTAACAAAATTTCGACATTTGGCCATCAGTGTATAGTCAAAGACCTATGTTTCGGATTTCCCTACGGTGGTTTCGTCTCAATTGGACTGACAGTTTCTAAGATATTCGCAAATGTTGTTTAAATGCTAAATCACATTTAAACAACATTTGCACTAACCATAAGGCGAAACCTAGCATGTTTGGCATCACTGGACTCAGCAAGGAGATGACTACTGTGAAAATAAGCCAATAATATCCAAAGTTATAAGCATGTAAATATTTTTTTTCACCTGATATGTCCCAGACTCCTTCAGGGCATCATGCAGATGACCCATACCAAGTCTTGTAATGATATGTTCATGTGCTTGTAAAATACAGTATTTTACTACAAAATTCAAAATGCAGTCCAAAATAGGGAGTTGGCAGGAAGCCCCAAATGTGAGAACACTTATGATTTTTGGACAAACTGTTCAGAAGTTATAAGCAAAAATAGCAATTTTTCATATCTCCGGACCAGTAGGTGGCACTGCGCAGTATGTAACCTCAGGTCATTCTTGTGAGGACACGGACCAAGTTTGGTCTGAATATGACAAAGTGTTGCAGAGGTACAGCATTACATCTATTTTCATAAAATTCGTTCACGCATTTTTCGAAAATGGTTTGACAAATCAACTTGAATTCCACAGCTTTTGTCGGCATGGTCTGAAGATGATCTGGTTCAATTTTTGTGAAAATTGGAGCAACTGCCTAGGAGGAGATTGAAAAAAGTAGGTTTTTCGGAAAATTCAAAATGGCTGGAAAATTACGTCATAGGGTCGAATCGTCATAAGCATAAACATGAGTGAAACTTTGGACAGTTGGTGGCGCTAGAGGAATTGAGTTAGAGACTCTTTTTCTATGGTGACATTTCAGACTGGCCTCTATCAGTGTGTCAAATTTTATAACTTTCCCACAAGCGGTTCTGTGGGATGACATAGACTTCCAGAGCGGAAGAAGAAGAAGAACACCAACAGATACAATAGGTGCCTACACACTTTCGGTGCTTGGCCCCTAATAACTGTTTTCTATATGAATATATGTTAAAATGTAATTTATTCCTGTGATCAAAGCTGAATTTTCAGCATCATTACTCCAGTCTTCAGTGTCACATGATCCTTCAGAAATCATTCTAATATGATGATTTGGTGATCTGAAGAGACTTCTTTCAAAAACACTAAAAAATCTTAATTATTCCAAATGTTTGACCGGCAGTGCAGTTTTTTTTTGTTTTTTTTTGATACTGTATGTATATAAAGTCAGTGCAAGTTCATAACAGTTCAGTCCTGATTCTGGAAAAAATAGTTTCAGGTCTCTGTTTCTAGTCCGGCGTCCGCGCGCGAAGCCCTTGCGTTTGCTCTACGTGCGAGGAGATCCGGGTCGCTTCGGAAAGTGTGGATCTTATCCCAGCTGACCCAGAACTGATGGAGTGGAAAGCTTGCGCTGGAAGCGAGAACAGGTCAAGGTTGGATGCTTAAAAAAAAGAAACCTGTCAAAGTGGGACGCCACGGCCACACATTTCCCGAGCTGGATTGTTTGTTGACATCATTCGCTCTCCCGTCTTCTCCCATCTCTCTCAGACAGTTACTTCGGTCTTACTTGCGGTTCTGTACTGATGATGGTGGTGTCCCGGTATGTACTGCAGGTGGTCGACTGTGTGCATCCGTCGGTTGGCGAACGCCTGTCGTTTATTTCCCACCTGCGCGCTGTTAACAGTCAGTGTGTTGTAGGACTCGTTGTTGTTGCTGCTGCTGCTGGGGTGCGAGTGCATCTTCATCATTTTGTAGTGGCGGTCCATGGTCGGCGTGGTCGGCACGAACATGTCCGTGTGGGAAAGTGCCCGCGACATGGCCTTCTCCCGGAAGTTGGAGCGCCGCAAGGAGAGCATCTTATCCGGGGAGAGCAGCGGATCCTGGGAGAGCAGTCGGTCGGCCGACAGCAGCTGCTCCTCGGACAGGATGCGGCCATGGTACGGAGACAGACCGCCAGCGCCTCCGGTGTACGAGGACAGGTCGTAGTCCCGGTGCGGCCTGGAGCGTGCGGGCGAGAGCACATGGTCCTGGGACATGGCGCGCTGGACGCGCTTAGGCTTCTGGCGCTGCGCGGGCGGATCCACATTCAGCTTGATCATGTGCGTCTGCAGGTTGCCACCGCGGGGCGTCAGGTCGGGCAGATGGTGCTTTCGTATGTAGTACTCGTCGTCCTTGTCACCTGAGAACGAGAGAGCAGAGCGCCGCTGTTATCCTAAACAATACACCTGTTAAACCATTGAAAAATGTTGATGTTGCTTGTTTATAGCTTTAATTTTATAATTTAACATTTTTAAATTTTAACTATTAAACTATTTAGAAAAATGTTTAATTCAAATAAAATAAATTGAAATTGAAATTAAAATGTTATAACTGTTTTTTTTATAATTTATAATTTTATAATTTTAACTACTACTGAAAAACCTTTTATTCATATAAAATAAACATTCATTGAAATTAAATAAAATTTTGTAAGTAATTTTACAATTTTAAATTTTATAAATGTTTAAAATTGTAACTTAAACTACTGAAAAACATAACTGAAATAAAATAAACATTAATTGAAATAAAATTTAAGTTTATAATTTTATATTATTTATTAAAATTAATATTAACTTAAACTGTTTGAAACATGTTTATGTTGATTCAAATAAAATAAACTTTAACTGAAATTAAATACAATTTCATCATTTTAAGTTTGATACATTTTTTACATTTTAACCATTAAACTATTTGAAAAATGTTTGTAAATTCAAATAAAATAAAATAAATAAAAATTCACTATATTTTATTTACATGCATTACTTTATTTCAGTTAGTTTCAGTTAAACTAAAACTGAAAATAAGTTAACTATAAATAAACAGACATATTCAAAACTAATAAAACAACACAAGCAAACAAACAACCAAAAAACTGAAAATGAAAAACTATTGAAAAACAAACAAACATGAATTTATTTCAATTAAAAAAAAAATGCAACTGAAATTAAATATTAAAAAATACTTTATTCTATTTTAGTTATTTGCCAAGGCATCATTTGTCATTTTCATTTAGATTAAATAAAAATGGAAATAAAAAAATAAATAAATAAGCATATACAAAACTAAACTAAAACAAACAAAAATGATAAAAACAATAAAAACTAAAACGTAACTACTGAAAAACATTAATTTAAATACAAAAATAAAGAAAAAAAATATTTTAAGTTAGTTTGTTGCCAAGGCAACATTTTTTATTTAGAATTTAGTTTAGTTTATATTGAAGTACTAAAACTTAAACTGAAATAAAAAAAAATAAGCAGACATACTAAAAACATAAAAAAAATAAAAAAATAAAAACAACAAAAACAGCAAAATTTCTAAAACTTTTCTGTTTCTAATGTTAATTTAATTAAAATAAATGTTAACTGAAAAAAACTTCAACTTATTTTATTTCAGTTAATTTCTCAACATTTCTAATTTAGAATCTAGTTTAGTTTACATTGAAGTACTAAAACTGACATACTGAACACCAAACAAAAACTAAAAAAGAAAAGACATCAAAAAACAATAAAATTACAAAAACTTAAAATGAAAATGGAAAATATAAAAATAAAAACTTAATATTCAAAATATGAATACTATAATAACTGAATAATAACACTGGATCATGAGTCACATCAGCAGAAATCAAACAGAACAAACTCTGACTGATAAGAAAATAACAAACAAAAAAAACAAAAAAAGCCACAACCCCCCTAAAAAGTGCAGCTGATGCTGAAGCTACAGGTCCTGCAGAAACTATTTTGCTGAGGTAAAATGCTGTAGTAAATTGTCTTTTTATGTCTCTGTTTCCTCGCTTCCTCTATTTTTATTGCTCTGTTAATCTTTTCTTTGTTTTCTCAACAATGGCACAGGAAACACAATGTTTGGACTGAAACTACGATGATGAGTCTCTGTGGAGCAGGGAAATGAGTGTGTGTGTGTGTGTGTGTTTGCTGAGGAGCAGATGAACTCAGGGATAGGACACTTCTCCTGAGATGCTGCTCTAGTCTTATTAAAGCTTCTTTCTAGTTATTTGTGAAGCAGTGGGCATCTGTGCCAGATGTTTGGCAGATGTTTTCGTGATCTATACTAGAAAAAAATAAAACAGTATGGAATATGCAAAAAAAATTTTTTTTTTTTTTTTTTTAAATAGTGCTGCACTCTAGGGCTTCCAAGTAGCTTTTCAAGTAGCTTCCCCAAAATGGCTGCCCATGACATCATTTTCTGTCTGAACAGCCTCGGACAGAGAGCAAAGTTGCGAACAGTAACAGATGAATGTGTTTGTGAGCGTTCAGCACAAGACTGGATATCGATTCCCCGCTGAACTGTTTATCTTGGAGCTAATGAAGACAGGGTGGAAAGTTGGCCGGTGTGTGTAGTTCAGAATTACCATCACTGACACTGAAGGTTTTGGCAGACACCGCGGCTCATTCCAAAGGCCGAATGTGCCGACGCGAGGGCGTGACATTAGATGTGAAAAGGTCAGGCGAACAGGCCTAAGGCCCCATGCTGGCTAACGGTCACTTCCTCACCCCAGAGCTCAATTATCTATCAGATAAGAGGGAATCTAATGCCACAGGCTTCAGCTGGTGAATATGAGCGACTGGCCATCCTGCACTCTTAGAAATCAAGCTTCTTTATTGACATTGATAGTTCCATAAAGAACCTTTAACATCCATGGAATCTTTCCATTCCACTAAAGGTTCTATAGATTTTTTTAAATGTTCTTCACACTAAGAAAATAATGTTTCTTTAAAAAGAACTGATGCCTTCTGTTCTCTTACTTATATTAAATATCTTTATCTTTTCTCTTTCTCTATTGTTGAGAATGTAATTGAATGTTTAATCATTACCAGACGTCCTACAGGACAAAAACACATCTCACTGTTCCCTCAAAATATTAAATTGTTTACATTTTTTTTTAAAGCAACACCATTATAGTTGATGATGAATATTAACCAGAATTTCTCTAACATTAGTCAGGAAACCAGTCATAAGTTGCATGGGTATATTTGTAGCAATTCATAGTTTTCATGTAGCCATGTAACTGCAGCACAAGTCTGTCAATTTTCCATCTTAAAAACAAAAATATGTGAACAAGATGCAAGTTTTGGGCACTTGTAATCCATATACAGCACCTGCAGTGATTTCAATCACTAAAAACAGCGGGGCGATTTTTATAAAAAGGTAACGTTAAAAACACTAATGTGGGTTGCACCAATAAGGATTAAATTAAGCAAATTTTAACACTAATCAAGTATTTGTTGATCTAGGTTTTATTTTAAATCGCGTTGTGTTGCACCACTTATTGTGTTTGCACCACTTGTGTTGCACCACTTATAAACACAGATTAACTACGCAGTAAGACCTGTTAGAATTAAAGGGCTGATCCAGCAGCATGGGCGGAGGGTGAACCGATGCCAGGCTAAAGAATCCTTAGTGCAACCCAACCTTAAAGTACCTTAATGTACTAAAACAGTGATATTAAAATTCAGTTTAACCGTTTTTGATGATGCATACTATATACAGGTGAGCATGACAGCCCAGAATATGATTTTATAATGGTTTTCGATGGGAAAAAACGCTTAATGAGAAACATTGTGTTGCATTCAAATTTTTCTGGTACTCGCCGATACCGATGCCTATACATTTATTAATTTCTCTCTTTTTTTATTTTTATTTTCTGATGATGTTGCAGTTTTCCACGCACAACACAGTGAGACTAACGAATGTAGGACAGCTTCTTTATTATTACTCCAATGAAAAAAGTAATAATGTGCTTGTCACAAACTTAAAGAACAAAAATTTCACAGTGTCCAATAACCTTCAAAGGGCATAATTACCAATATATATAATTGTTGTTATATAAAAATATATAAATTACAAACAATACAACAAATACTATAGCGATACAGTAGGTTTATTTACCATGTATACATTTATTTTAACATCTTTTGTTGTTTTATTAACATTAATGACAAATATAGGCTACGGTCCCTTTAAGACCGAATCCATGGATACTGACACATATCCTGTTTTCACCCAAATGTCTAGTCCATTTAAGCCATAACCGACTGTATTTACGTGAGATACTCCACATGATGGACATTTTGACAACTATGTGTGGATTTGACCATTCAGGCGCGAGGAGAACTGATCGCGCGCTGTCTGAGAGAACTGGGATCGCGCACAAGAAAGAGAGAGCATGCGCGCTTCTGGTCTGTGTCATTCAGCACGATTCCGCCTATCCCATCTTCACTAATCAATAATGAATTGTGATTGAAAGCATGCAGTTTGCAATGTGTGGGTTGTCATCATTGATTTTGAAGTATTTCCACACCTCTGAGGCTGACATTGTTTTTGCTGCTGCCGCCGGTGTCTCTGTGCACGGAAAACTCTGTCAGTTACGTCACGTGAGGTATCGGTCTTTGGTATCGGGGGTATCTTTACGAGTACAAGTACATGAGCTTTGTATCGGTATCGGTGCATCCCTAATTAATATTCTGTGTTCAGTTGTTTGCCTGTACAAAGTATGCATAATCAATAAGGTGTATATTGAATTTGGTCTTTTAATATCACTATTTTACTACAAACCTGGTCAAAATGACTGGCAGGCAATGGAGGAAAGCCTTGTTTTGCCCGCCAGGGAGGCGCTCCCCTCAGAGCTTTACGTCACGTGAAAACTATCAATAGCTAATAATACATTGTATGAGACCAACATCAACATAATCCAATCAAAAGATATTCCTCACAGAGTTCAGACACATAAACCCCACAGGCACACAGACGCTAACTATAATCAGATGTAGCTTTCACATGGCATTTTCGCTTATAACTTGCACAGATCGTAGAATATATATATATATATATATTTTTTTTTAAATCTAAAACTTCTCTATTAAACTCTCCTTGCTATAGTTTTGGAGTTATGTGTCTTTACTTTTGTGTATGTCACTCAGAAAAAAAAAAAAAAAAAAAAAATTCTAAAAATGCCTTCAGGGCTTAAAGGGTTAAAGGGCCTTTTACTTGCTGAAAACATCTAACCCTGCACATCGTCTTTAAATTGAATTCATCCCACCCTGCTCTCTCTCTCTCTCTCTCTCTCTGCTCGCCGATCCGCCTCCCTATTAAAAACATGACTAATTGTCCCTCATTACTGCTCATTACTCTCAGGTCTGCCTCCCTGTTCGCCTCACAGCAGGTGAAGTCCGAAATTACTCAAACAGCACTACAAACAGGGCTTGTGATTTAAGACACCAGAAGCACCATTATTTACTTCCCACAGGTAACAAAGTCACGTCTAAAGCACACACACTAAAACTGGCCTTGACTCGCCCTGGGCTTGCTTAGTTGGGGTATAAAGGACACGTAAAATTTGGTAATATCATTAATTTGACTGCACTGACACTATCAGATGAGAGCAAAACTTGAACTGAATGTACCATATCCACTGAACGTTCTCAAGAACTTCTGCAATAATATAATCCAGCTGGAAAACTTCCGGTGAAATGTCGGTATCTTCAATGGTAGCTTTAACAGCATCAGTAGTGTAATAAGCTTATAATCAGAATAAAATCACTTAAATAATCAGGTCTAACATTAATTTAGTTATTCAAACACAAGAAGACGAGGAGTGTTCCTCAATTCGACCAACACGCTGTAAATTAAGGATTTATTGTGCACTTTAGTTAGATTCATTGAATAAAATGTGTTTTTTCACAAGTCTGCCAAAATCATTGAGCTTCAGCTGCACTGACTGACAGCTGCTGTGATTTTTTAAAGGGAGAGCGCTTACTTTGTGTAAATGTGATTAATGCATTAAAATATGAATACAACATTAAAAGTCAACCACTGATGGTTTTGTGTCTATGTACAGCGAGTACAGAACGATCAGCTAACAGTTCACAGGAAATGCCCAAGCTGGCTTAACGACAACCAGGAAGTAACTGTGCATATGATCAATTGAGCTGAATAATCACACTGAATAATGTCAAGCTGAATAATCTTCTGGTTGCTTTGTTTCATAATTGACTAATTTTGCAGAACTGACACTTTAATTGAACTTAACTGAATCAACATTGAACAGACTTGAGCTGAATAATGACATAGTCTTTTTACAGCAGCTTTGTTTGTGTCATTGATCCTGTTATTTTCCTTATTTTATCGCCGTAAAGCTGCTTTGAAACAATCTGTATTGTATAAAGCGCTATAGTAATAAAGGTGACTTATCTGTAAGTCATGGCAAGTTTGCTTTTGTGATCCGTGTCCATTTGCACTTCAGAAATAAGCTTCATTATTAATTCTTCTTGGTTTTCAGTGTTTTAATTTTCTTTATTTGGTTTTGAATGTCATTCATTTAAGAGCCATCTTATCATAATGGCTCTGGACTATGTTAACGTAGCATGTCAATATTTTAATGTTTCATTTATCCTGCCCTTTATATTTAATGAAAGCCGTCTTCCAGCTGGTCTGCTGGTTATTTTTCATTTAGCAGGTGCTTTTATCCGGAGAGATCTGCAGTGCGTTTATTATAGGTGCAGTCCCTGTGGAGCTGAAGGTCACTGAAGTGACAGGAGATCACAGAAACGTACTCATTTAAGAAACAACCTACTAGGAGTTTAAACCTACAACCTTTGAATGACCCACTGAGATCTTGTGATGTGTGTTACCGGTCAAAGAAAAGTCTCTTTTGCTCACCAAGGCTGCATTTATTTGTTTAAAAATACAAGCAAAAATGGTAATAATGTGAAATATATGTACAATTTACACCGGTTTTCTATGTGAATATATGTTAAAATGTAATTTATTCCTGTGAATTTTCAGCATCATTACTCCAGTCTTCAGTGTCACATGATCCTTCAGTAATGATGATTTGATGCTCATTTCTATTATCAATGATGTAAACAGTTCTGCTGCTTAATATTTTGGTGCAAACTGTGATGCATTTTTTTTCAGGATTCTTTGATGATTATATATATTTTTTTGCAACAGTATAAATGTCTTTACTGTAACTTTTTTTTTTTAATCAATTTAATACATCCTTGCTGAATAAAATTCATTTATCAAAAAAAAAAAAAAAATGTAGTAGGGCACAAATTTATTGATTCAATTTGATTCTATAGGAGTCAGTTGCTAGATTACTATAATATTGAAGGTTAAAATGAACTGATTTGTTTACAAACACTTAATTACACACAATGAAGTTTTTATAATAATAAAGTCATAATACACACTTTACAATTACATAATTATATTTCTACTCCAAATCGTTTTTTGAAATATAAACATTTAAATGGTGGCTGTCATAAAAACAACGGATTCAAACATGCATTAAATATCGAAAGACATTAAAAATTATAATGAATATGGTGCACATTTTTAACACTGGTATTAAAGCTTTGCGCTGTCGCTTCTCTTGAACGATACAGCAATCTGTCAGCGCCAAAACGGTTTATTTTTTGAATTTTGTAATAAAATGGACAGAATTTGAAATCTGAGAGTTTGTTTCATATCAAAAGTAATGCTACATCCGTCCATTCATCAACTGAAAACAGACTAGACTAATCGATTCTTGGCATTTAAGAATCAGTATCGGTTCGTAAAAATGAGAATCGATGAAAATGGGTTGACATAACTCAGAATAATTATTAAGATCTCCTTAAGAGCTTGATTGCTTTTCCTAAATAGAATCAATAAATAGAAAAGGCAAGGATCTCAATACGAATTTCTCTCTGTCCTGAAGAAAGAGCGAGCAACAGTAACACTTTACATTAAGGTTCCTTTCGTGAAGGGTTTATAAAGGTGTTCATTGATGACTAATAACTCATTTACAAATGCATTATAAATCATTGATAAGCAGTTATAACTGCACGAATAAAAAGATGACTAAATGTGAATAAATATATTTATTAAGCATTTATAACACATGAGTTAAAAACGGCTCACTATTTGGCAGGTATTATGTCACATTAAGTCACCCTTTTTATTCATGCAGTTATAACTCCTTATCAACGCATTTATAATGCATTTGTAAATTTACAAAGGGAACTTTAATGGAAAGTGTTACCAGAACAACAAAATGCAGCCCATATGGATATATATTTCTACCTGAAAATATACGCGCTGAACACTGATCATACAACATTTAAACTAGATTCTTTAAACAAGTATGCGATCCGAAATTTTGTTTGAATATAATATTTGAATTCTTTCTCTTGCTCTCTAGATATACTTCCTTATAATCATAAAAGGAAAGCATAATTTGCCTTTACACTTTACACTTTTATATCAGTTAGTTAGCTTGATTGATTCATTGATGAGTAGATGAAACCCACTGCAAGAAATATGGCAAATCCACCATCTTATATGATTCTGGTTTCATTTTTAAAGAGGATTCTGCACATGAATGTATGAAAAGTATGAATCTCTCTCTCACACACTCACTGAATGTGCTGTGGACAATGAGGAAGGAAAGGAATATTTACTTAATTCTGCTTTTATGGCCATCTCGTAGGACGGCGGGAGGTGAGTGAGGTTCTGGAAGGAGCGGGAGAACGACAGGTCGTATGGCTCTGTCTGGGATGTCAGGATGTTGTTCATTCTCGGTTTCTCTGCGGGGTAGAAAGAAAAAGAAGCATAGAGAGAGAGAAAGATGAAACACATCTGATACAAGAAAAGCACTTCCAGCTCTGTGTTTGCGCGGGCCGCCATGGCATCCGAGTGTGTGTGTGTTGAATACGTTTTGAAGAACTTGTTTAATGAGGGTGAGTGTTGGTCCGGGCAGCTGCTCACCCAATAAAACACTTGTTGGGAATGTCATTTCCTCATTTTAACTGTGTGCTCATGAGACTACGCACTGCCAGGCCTGGGATCTCCAAACTATTTTCAGCGGCATGTGTTTCTAGACTCGCATACACTTTAAAAAAACCTCTTGGTTAAAAACAACCAAAGTTGGGTTGAAAATGGACAAACCCAAAGGCTGGGTTAAATGTTTGCCCAACGTACTGGGTAGTTTTATCTAACTCATATATTGTTTAAAAACTACTATATGTCTGGCTTAAAATGAACCCAAAATAGGTTGGAAGACTAGAGGTAACAATAATAATCAAAAGGTGAACATTTATTAATAAGCAATTTAATAAATGTTTATTATTTAATTATTATTCATTAAACTTATTAATAAATGTTCATTTCTAACATACTTTGGGTTCATTTTAAGCAAGCAATACAGTAAATTTTAACCAATAGTTAGGTTAAAAAAAAAATACCCAGCAGGTTGGGCAAACATTTAACCCAACTACTGGGTTAAAACAACCCAATTGCTGAGTTTGTTCATTTTCTTCGATGCTCCGGCATTTTTTAGAGTGTACATGACATTACATAGGCACACATATGTCAGACCACATACACGGCAAAAGTGATATTCTTTCTCATAAGTATTTTAGTCTTGTTTTTAGTCAAATATTCAGCAATGCTTTATTTTAGAGTCTTATAACTAGTTGCTTATTATCATGCATATCATGATCAGAATCATGCCTTATTCTGCATGACCTTATTCTACATTCTTAATCCTACCCAATACCTAAACTTAAAAACTAACTTACTAACTATTAAAAAGCACTAAATCAGAGGTTTGTTCATAGTTAATAGTGAATATGTGTTCCCTATACTAAAGTGTTACCAAACATTCTTTCTTAAATAATTCTTAAAGCAAGAAACATTTAATTAAGAAGCAAAATTACATCAGATATGAAGTCTGTTTTCTGGAAAAATTATCAAAATTAAGTGACTTTATGCTTAAAACAAAATCAAATATCTGCCAATGTTGCCAATGTGTTTTAACTCCTACAGGTCAGTGGTCGCGCCGGCGATACCACCGCGCTTTTTTCCTTATCAGTGTAAAAGAGACTCAAAATACTCCGTCAAATTTAATCACACATCATTCTAAAGTGTTAAGTGTGCACTTTTATTTGTGTACACTCACAAAAAAAACTAAATGTTGTGCTTTTCGCAAAATAAAGAAAACAAACATGATGTGCAATCTGATGTCTCCCTCTCAGTGAAGTCAATTCTGAAATGTGTTTTAAAATGAACTGAAACTCAGCAAATACTTGCCACACAGATGAGAGACATGTCTACATAATGCTTAAAATGTCTACTTTTAAATGAAGTAAGTCAAATCAAAAAACAAATATTCTCAGTTTATATAATTCATTTGAAACCAAGGAGAGGTTCCTTCTTCTTACTTCATTATCTGTAATGAGCTGAGACCGCCACAACCCCCGCGCCGTTCACATGGTAAATAGTTTGGGTGTACTATATGCATCGCACACGCCCCCCTGGTCAGTACCACAAAAACACAAAGTTTCCATATCAGATTCACTGAACGTTCATCGCGTTTTGAGGATGGCATGCTACTCCAGTATAGAGGCCCTTCAGATGATTCTGGACAGCGAGGAAGAATAAACTCAATTTTTATACCTTTTTCAGAAAACAAGACTTAAGACCATATGACCATATGTAATTTTGCATCTCAAGTAAATGTATCTTGATTTAAGAATGTTTTAGATATCTGTACTGGAAAACAATTAAAAAAAATACTAAGAAAATAGTTTTTTTTTTTTTTTTTGTAGTGTAGTGACCAACACAGACATTGTACAAGTACAGAGAACAACACAGAGCGATTGAACACATAAAAAGACCAACACTGAGAGACTATACACATAGAGATTCAACTCTACAATCACAGACTATAACGAGAATGAGAAATTATACACATGTGCAACAACATGTGTACTACTTACCATAGTACTCTATTCGGTGTCCTAACAAACCCAAGTGAGAAAAACAAAATCAGTAACTTTTTAATTCACGGTGTGACATATTATAGGGTCATTCTGTGTCAGATCAACCAAATTTCCGAAACTTACCAGGCTAAAATTTTAGTTTTCGCTAATATTATTATTATAATTTTTTCCTGTAGAAAGACAAATATAATAGAAATGAAAGCCAAAGTATTAAATGTCATGGATGTATGTTTACTTATTAATCCACTATTTGGAGAGGGTGGTTAAAATGGCAATTTTATCAATACAAAATGACTTTTTTTTTTTTTTCAGCTGTATGCAAAGTGATACATTAAGTAAAACTGAACACTTTGCACATGGAGCCATATTGAGACCTCCATATCTCTGGGAATGAACCATATGATGAAAATGAAGATTACAAAAGAAAAGTTTGTTGAGAACCAAAATCTAGAAGGATATTAAGATATCGTTCATATTTTTGAGTTACAGGCACACACATTTTATAAAAGGAATATTTTTGCCACTCAGGAATGTTCTATACAGTTGTTTTGACAGAAGAAAACAAGACACATTTCTAGTTTCAACTAAATTTGTTCTTCAGACATTCCTCTTTTAAAGAAAAAGAAAAAACAGATGTATGCAAAATGAACCTTATTTGGATTTCGACCATTGAAAGTGGGTAAAATTCAACATTTTGGACATATATTTTCTTTAGGATCCCCATATCTCTGGGATTGAACCATATAGAGCCTTAAAAATGAAGATTACAAAAGAAAAGTTTGTTAAGAACCAGAATATTTCTTGAGTTACAGGCACACAAACTTTGGAAAAATAATATTTTTGGCAGGAATGTTTTATGCAATTGTTTTGATAGAGGGAAATAAGATACATTTCTAGTTTCAGCATTATTTGTTCTTCAGACATTCCTCTTTAAAAGAAAAAAAACAAAACAAAAAACAGCTGTATGCAAAGTGAACTTAATTTGGATTTTGACCATTGAAAATGGGTAAAATTCAAATATTTGGACATGGAGTTGCTTTGGGGTGCCCGTATCTGGGATTGAACCATATAATGCCACTGAAAATGTGTACAATTTATTCATGGAGCCATACTGAAATCCTTATATGTCTGGATTTGAACAATATAGGGCCTTATAAATGAAGACACCTGTTAGTGTGTGTGTATGTGCGCGCACAGTGAGTGGATGGGTGTGTGTGTCTATCTGTTAGTGTGTGTGCGAGTTTGTGTGCACACGTGTGTTTAAAATGCAATTACATAGCAATTACTTGGGTTTTGTTTAACTCTGAAACATGAAATGTGGAGTTATCTGCTTTTGCCAAAAAACGACTGTTGGACTTATCTTATCTTATAAAAAACAAACTTTTAATATATATAAAAAAACATACTTTCAATGAACTTAAATTTTTTAATTTACCTGTTTTTTTTTAGAATTATTATTGCTTAATCAAAACAACCCACCTGCAGTTTGATTGATATTACTTGGAATGCACAATAAAAAAACACATGATTTGTGAGAATTAATAAAAATGGAGTTAACTGTTTTTGCAAATGAACTCTTAAGGGGCAGACATGCAAATCTCAGACTAAAACCATAATTTTGACCCCCCTCAACAAAATAGTGAATTACTCTGTAAATATACATCCATGACATTTAATATTTTGTCTTTATTCTCCATTTATGTATTTTTTTTGCGCCAGGAAAGAAAACGAAAAAAAAAAAACAAACAAACAAACTGACCATTAAAATCTAAATTTTTAGCCGGGGACCTGACATGGAATGACCTGACATTGATTTGACGTGGAATGACCCTGCATTATTATTTGAGTGAGCTGATATCAACTTCCTCTAGTTTGTTTCCAATGATAAGCACACAAGGAGGCTGATTTAATTGAGTGCAAAAGCTAATGGTATCGCCGCTCTACCGCGAGAGAAGTGTGCTTACAGTCTGAAAAGCTTTTTTCACACAAAATCAAATTTGGGAAGGCGAGATATAGTCCGAATAATTACAATTGTGGCTTTTCAATAACGTCGGCAAACTGTGCAGATCCGATTAGCATACTGTTTTGTTACAGAAACCTCCCTGCTAGCAGGCCATTTACAGGCTAAGCTTTTAATTTCCTGTCAAAAAACTGTTTTTTGTCAAAGCCCTGCTTTTTTCCCCAATCACATTTTTGGTGAAAGCCGTCTCTGATCTTGAGGACTGTCGGGGAGTTAAGCATCTTAAGTAATGGAGATTATCAGCACTCATTTGATGAGGCTAATTACGAAAATCTTTTCTAGAGATAAAATCTAGCTCTATTAATTACATCGCACTGATATTATCCACCAAGTTCTTCACACTTCAAAACATCTGCATGTGGAAGACTCTGATGTCGTCATAAATCAATTAAACTCTGAGCTGCTTTTGAGAGTTAAACTCAGCACATACTGCGGACGAAACGAATAAATGAATTAGCTGGAACCAACGGTGTTAAACAACTCACCGATTTTAGGTGTGTGTGACCCAGTGAGATCCAGATGGCTGGTGTAGTCGTGTGGATGGTTATCTGTCAAAAGAAAACGAAGGAAAAACTGGTGTGGTTTAATGTATTCCATATTAATTAATCAACGTGACAGAGTCTGTGCCATTTCTACATAAACATGACACTTTTTCTATTCGGCAGATGCTTCTGGAAGACAATATGTTTTTGATTACAGTAGAAAACATCTGTACAGCACCCAAAAGAAGAGCAGAAATCCCCTGAGACTTATCAAGAACACGTATAGAAAAGCTTTAGAGAGGAAAACAAGATTAAATCAACAAATAACTGCAGCTTTAAAGCCTTTACACAAATAAACAAAAAATAATAAAACCGATATTGCACCATTTCTGCTAATCAGGGTTTACTCTTGAAACTGAAATTAAACTATATGATCTCAGGGATACAGGGTTCATAAAAGGACTGCATGAGACTTTAACTTTTTCGGAAGAAGTGGGTAATGTTGACACCACATAAAAGTTTTGAAAAGTTTTAAAAAGAAGTTTCTTCTGCTCACCAAGGCTGCATTTATTTGATCAAAAAAAAAAAAATAAAAAAAATAACAGTAAAATGCTGAAATATTATTATTTTAAATATAAGTTATTATTATTCAAAATAAGTGTTTTCTATGTGAATATATGTTAAGTTGTAATTTATTCCTGTGATGAAAGCTGAATTTTCAGCATCATTACTCCAGTCTTCAGCAGTGGTGGACAGTAACGAAGTATTTTTAATTTGTTACTGTACTTAAGTACATTTATTCAAGTACTTTATATGAGTATTTTTATTTTGAGCAACTTATACTTTTACTTCTACTTCACTACATTCCAAAGCATAAGATCATACTCCACTACATTTAATAAAACATATCATTACTCATTATTTTGAAATGAAGAAAACGTCACATGCTCAGAGACACAAAAGCGGCGACCGATTCATGCACGAACTGATTCTTTTCAATCATCCTGTTAAATCGGTTCACAAATCACATCAACAATTCATTCGCGAATTGGACTGATCATATTGCAGCTGTTCTCAAGTCAACAAATCATTGATTCAATGATCCGTTCAGAGTGAGTCTCCAGTGAACTGAATTTACAAATCTGACTGAAAATTAGTCAAGAACTGGGGGATCCTCTGAGTGCGCGCACGACTGATGGCGAAAAGTAAGTCAGCCTGCTAATGTTGAATTTTAGGATTAATTATTGTAACTGAAAATCATATTTAGGTCACAATTGTCAGTTATTTTTGAACTAAATCAGCTGTAAAGGGTGATCTGTTTAAGCCCATGCAATGCCACTAGGCGTAACGATGACGTAAAATGTATTTGACATTGAATGATTCAGTCAAAAAATTTGTTCAAAAACATTGATTCATCCAGTAATAACAAGTCGTTATGAGTGAGTCATTAAATCATTCATTCAAACCCATTTTTTACTGCAGCAATTAATATTTTGTCCTCTAGTAAAAAATGATGTGCTATTTTGTTTAGTTGTCTGGTCAGAATCGTGGGAGAATCATGATCTCTATTTGGAACAAACAAACAAAAAAATCTTGATTCTCATTTTATCCAGAAGCGTGCTCTAGAAACTCTAACACAAATTAAAATAACGCATGCACATTCATCTTCCCCGCTGCTATAGCATTTTTTTTTTTTTAAATGTTATGTATTTAGCTCTATATGTTTCGTCTGTTTTTATATTGTTTGTCAACACACATTACATATTATGTATCTGCATCCACTAATCTTCCATCCATACTGACTAGTGCTGGCTATTTGACATATTTGACATAATTATTTTGAGCAATAGGTTTAATATATAATATAAAAATAAAATATGTAAGTGGCCTATATAAAATTACAAAATAAACATTCATCAATTAGTACTTTTTTACATTAAAAATCAAGTACTTTCGTACTTTCACTCAAGTAAAATTTGAAAAGGCGCACTAAATACGTTCACTTGAGTAATATATTATATAATATGTATCTGTACTTTTACTCAAGTACTTGATTTGTGTACTTCATCCACCACTGGTCTTCAGTGTCACATGATCCTTCAGAAATCATTCTAATATGATGATTTGCTCATGAATTATGAAACACAGTTGTGCTGCTTCAAATGTTTGTGGAAACAGTTAAAAACTCTTCACTGGTATAGTGAAAGTGCTGCAGGAATTTACAAATACTTTTACAAAAGCAATTGACCCTTTGCCAGGTGTTTGATTGACAGGCGATCTAACCAATCATAATGCAGAATCCGCCATTTTGTCTAACAAACAAACTAGACAGTAGAGTTAGTAGATTAACACTAGTGGACTTTAACTTGAAAAATAGTGTGTATTGACATTTTTCCGTAGGTTCAAACAACATACCTTCTGATGTTCATTTATGTTTATTTTGTTCTACAACTAGTAGTAAAGAGGAAGATATGATTGGTTCATTTGCCGCTTGAACTGAGGTGCTACAGCGATCTGTCACTATACATTAAAGTCACAAAACTGTATTTATTGTTTGAATTTCTTTAACCCTTGAGAACCTAAAGCTGAAATAGCCTTATTTCACATATTATGATTTTTTTTATTATAAAATTCTCAAACAATGTGCTATCTTCAAGTGCAAGGTGTCAATTTAAATAGACAAAAAAAAAAAAAAAGAAAAAAAAAAGAATCATTTTTCTGATTTTTATTGAAAATTCAACTATATTACATACAGGTGCTGGTCATATAATTAGAATATCATCAAAAAGTTGATTTATTTCACTTATTCCATTCAAAAAGTGAAACTTGTATATTATATTCATTCATTACACACAGATTCATATATTTCAAATGTTTATTTCTTTTAATTTTGATATATTTATAATTGACATCTAAGGAAAATCCCAAATTCAGTATCTCAGAAAATTTGAATATTACTTAAGACCAATACAAAGAAAGGATTTTTAGAAATCTTGGCCAACTGAAAAGTATGAACATGAAAAGTATGTGCATGTACAGGACTCAATACTTAGTTGGGGCTCCTTTTGCCTGAATTACTGCAGCAATGCGGCGTGGCATGGAGTCGATCAATCTGTGGCACTGCTGAGGTGTTATAAGAGCCCAGGTTGCTCTGATAGTGGCCTTCAGCTCTTCTGCATTGCTGGGTCTGGCATATCGCATCTTCCTCTTCACAATACCCCATAGATTTTCTATGGGGTTAAGGTCAGGCGAGTTTGCTGGCCAATTAAGAACAGGGATACCATGGTCCTTAAACCAGGTACTGGTAGCTTCGGCACTGTGTGCAGGTGCCAAGTCCTGTTGGAAAATGAAATCTGCATCTCCATAAAGTTGGTCAGCAGCAGGAAGCATGAAGTGCTCTAAAACTTCCTGGTATATGGCTGCGTTTACCTTGGACCTCAGAAAACACAGTTGACCAACACCAGCAGATGACATGGCACCCCAAACCATCACTGACTGTGGAAACTTTACACTGGACCTCAAGCAACGTGGATTGTGTGCCTCTCCTCTCTTCTTCCAGACTCTGGGATCCTGATTTCCAAAGGAAATGCAAAATTTACTTTCATCAGAGAACATAACTTTGGACCACTCAGCAGCAGTCCAGTCCTTTTTGTCTTTAGCCCAGGCGAGATGCTTCTGACGCTGTCTGTTGTTCAAGAGTGGCTTGACACAAGGAATGCGACAGCTGAAACCCATGTCTTGCATACATCTGTGCATAGTGGTTCTTGAAGCACTGACTCCAGCTGCAGTCCACTCTTTGTGAATCTCCCCCACATTTCTGAATGGGTTTTGTTTCACAATCCTCTCCAGGGTGCGGTTATCCCTATTGCTTGTACACTTTTTTTCTACCACATCTTTTCCTTCCCTTCGCCTCTCTATTAATGTGCTTGGACACAGAGCTCTGTGAACAGCCAGCCTCTTTTGCAATGACCTTTTGTGTCTTGCCCTCCTTGTGCAAGGTGTCAGTGGTTGTCTTTTGGACAACTGTCAAGTCAGCAGTCTTCCCCATGATTGTGTAGCCTACAGAACTAGACTGAGAGACCATTTAAAGGCCTTTGCAGGTGTTTTGAGTTAATTAGCTGATTAGAGTGTGGCACCAGGTGTCTTCAATATTGAACCTTTTCACAATATTCTGATTTTCTGGGATACTGAATCTCGGATTTTCCTTAGTTGTCAGTTATAATAATCAAAATTAAAAGAAATAAACATTTGAAATATATCAGTCTGTGTGTAATGAATGAATATAATATACAAGTTTCACTTTTTGAATGGAATTAGTGAAATAAATCAACTTTTTGATGATATTCTAATTATATGACCAGCACCTGTATATACAAGTCTTTTTGTGACACTTGGTTGCACAGTTTTCATTCAGGAGAACATTTTTTCATTCACGCATACATATACTACACATGCACGCATACATGCATGCATACATTTACCGCACGGACACATTATACAGATGCACACACCAAATACGAAATGCGAGTCTCACATAGCCTCCTCCCAAGTCTTATCAAAAATCATCCCAATCGACCGTGTACTCCTTCGCCATGTTTTTGTTTGTTTCTTCTATTATTTATGCAATCCAAAACTCCTTAAACTGCCGCGCTCTTTATCTCTCTGTTCAAATCCTCCTTCCACCCGCTCTCCCCGAAAGCAGCTGCCATTTGCTGACGGAAGGCACGAAATTACTGTAATGACCCATATATTGCCGAAAAGCCCATGTTGTAGCAATTTTAAGTATTATGATAGCACACGTACAGCTTGGTTTTAAAGGGTTAAAAAAATGACAAAATTTGCAAGCTAAGACTTTGTTTCATACTAAGAGTAACCTGCTCTGTCTTGTCGGCACGTTGTCCTCTTTGCTCTGCGATGTACTTTTCACTGAGTGAGAGCGTCAAGGCTTGTCGAACGTAACAACAGTAACTAAGGGGAGTGTGTCTTTGCGAAGGGTTAACTGACATAGCAAACACTATTACCTATTACCACAGCTGTATTTTAAAGGTAAATCAACATGATGTTCAAGAGCGTTTTAATGTTCTGAGGTTTGGAATCACGCTTGATAATTTTTAAGGTCTCATCTAAGGGTTTTATGTAATGCTCTTGCATTCAGTAGACAAATAAAAGGGGACCCTGCGACACTTCAGTGTCATTTACACAATTATATCTCATTAGCCGACGAACTCATTGATAACGACAGCATGAAAAGATGTGATTAACATCAGTGGATTTGACCGGGTTCAATTTTCCTATAATGCAGAGGCAAATCAGCAATGACAGATTATCCGGTTACAACAATCCTCTTGGAGCACTTAGAGTGAAAAACAACGTGTAAACAACAATGTGCGCATGATATATAAGCCTCTTTGAAAATCACTCTAAAACAAAGATTTACTTTTCTCTCTGGATGTCCTGGCCATGCAACTCAAAACACAAAGAGGAAAAACACGCTGTGTTCGGTGTAATCAGTGAGCAGTTTTCAACCATCACAGAGCTTGTTCGGTCTCTTCTGGTTTGTGGATTTGAGGGTGAAAGCAGAACAGACAAGTGCAGATGATTAGGTGCATTTTCACAGCAGAAAACACAGTCCAATTACACAATGTAGCGCTGCATGCTAAATCGGCAGGACCGCTAGCTGCTGTCCCACTCAAACAGCCCGCTTTGATCAAGGGACCAATTATCCCGTCTTCACTCCGCTGCGTAAATGAACTTGTTTGGTGCTTTCAGACAGGAAACAGCTTTCCTTTGCTTCACACGGACACACACAACACACTTTGCAGCCTCACTACACAAACCGAAACCTGCTTTTCATCCGAAATGACAAAGAAAGTCAGGAGAGCGCTTGAAAGAAGAAATGTCTCTGGATGGAACATTGCAGAAACAAAAAAGCTTTATATGACGCCTGAAAACAGTCAGCTAAAGTGAAGCTTTCCGAAAGTTTGTTTTTGAACATGCGGAGATGGGATCAATTAACTTCAAATGGTGATCCAAAAACATCTTTAGCTCAACGTTGACAGAACAACAACACACGCTGTCAAACCACAGCAGTCCCTACATGCAGCGGTGGAATCTGTGCCAATATCTGGATAATACACATTAAATAAAGCACAACAGGGACTGTCCACTGAAGTATTGTTCCACTGATTCTTTTTAAAGTGATTCCAAAAGATTCAACAGTAACACTGTGTCCTAACCAGACGCGATGCAATAAGATTCCAGCAACAAGCAATTTGACTGTCTACACTAGATATGACGTGACAATGGGGAAGCGATAAAACCAATCAAAAACCACAGCCAATCAGAAGAGAGTGTGGGCGGGCTCTCTAGGCAAGAGCACAGCAGACACAATGAAATGGGCAAGTACATAGTAAAATTAATAAATATTACACCATTTAAACATTATTTAAAGTACATACGGAGTGACTAAACCAATCTTTGTCTTAGAATACACTTGTTTGTTCGCATTGAGTTGACAGTTTGAACGTTCTTGTGCCCATTTATTTATTTTCAAGATCTGAGGTGAATTAGCCAGTGTTGTTTTCATTACAGCTGGGAACACAGAATGATATTCAAACTCACATTAGACGCTTTTAACATTAAATAAAGCACATAAACAGTACCTGATATTATCATTGCCATACTTTGTGTTGCTGTTCCAGCCGCGACGTCACAGAGAAATAGAAACTGTTTCTAAAATAGAATCGTCGCATGTCACCGTCGCGGACGGGTGGTCGGATGGACGGACAGACAGATAGATAACATTAGGAAAAAAACTCCTAGACCAAAGTTGTAGTGTCCATCGAAACATATAAACAATTAATTAATTATTGACGCACATTTAATTCATCTTACCTTCACCAGACGTCAATTAAAAAATGGTGCTCTTCAATGTGACACTCTGTCCCTTTAAGCTGCTTTCAAGTGGTGCATTTTCTGAATTTACATATTTTGATGAAGATTCTCAGCCCTGGTGTCAAAACCAAATGTCAAACAGCCCCTCAAGCACTGGAAGTTATTTCTACATCCTCCCATCTCCTAAAAACAGGGTGTTTGCTGACAGAGGTCACGACCCTCGCCCTTCATGTCAGTTATGCGACACGTACGGGTGTGAATTCATTATACGATCATGCTGAGAAATTAAAATGATCAGTTTCAGTGTCTGTAGAATGTTAAAAGCACCATAATAGTAGTCCATATTTGTGTGCTATATTCTGAAATCATTTGATAGCTTTATTAGAAACATGTTTTTGGAGTTTGGCGGCTTTTGGGAAAGAACAGAGACTCATTTTGTGAAAGTACAGGTTTGGAAAGACATGAGGGTGAAACTATTCCTTTAATAAAACACACAGTGCTGCTTTGTGTATTAAATATGTTACGTAAATTGTGTGAATCATTCAGTGAATTCAGTCTAGCACATAAATGAATCTGTACTTAAAAGGCAGAGTTATTCAATAGACAGTGACAGTATTCCCAAAGGCTTGAACAAACCACTTTCTGAAGTGTCCTGCAGGCTGCAAACACTTGTGGATGTTAATCAAACACTGAGAGATCTCTGAGCGGGCACTACTGTACAACACACTCCAGCTGACCTGATTAACATGAGCCTCTATTCATTTAAATAAAACACACAGCTGAAAATATCACTGACGCTCTGACTAAACAGCTCTCAGTTTCTCAAAAAAAAATAATTTCTTCATCTTACTGTGATATTACTTGATATTATCCATCACAAAAAAAGATAATTTATTAAGCTATAATGCCTGAATGATTATGCCTCACATATTTCACCCTAATAGCTAAAAAGAATACAAGAAAATAAATTATATTTTGGATAAAGAAAAAAAAAGAAAAAAGAAATTCATACATTTTTCACCACAATAAAGCTAAATAAATGAATGTCAATAAATCAGGTTTATTATGTTTAACTAAAAAACATATTCATTACTTGGAATAAAACAAAAATAAACTGAAATAATAAATAAATAATAAAATATAAAAAACTTAAACTTTCAGGTAGTTGCCAATGCAACATATCTTTAATTCAAGATGAAATACTAAAATAACTAAAATTAAAACAAAAATAATAAAAACACAATATAAAAATGACCAAAACAAAACATAAAAGTGACAAAAACACAAAAAATGGCTAAAAATGAAAATGAAAACAGAAAATTCAAAAATAAATTCTAATTCAAAATATTAAAAACAACCTATAATAGTATGCTGTGTATAATTTTCAGATTCCACAACCTGTTGTACTCAGAGCTGTTCACGTCCTCAGATTCTGAATTATGTGTTTCTATCAATACCTAAACGAATCTGCAGCCGTCAGGTGGTACAAGTCAGTTTTTACTCAGTTAAACTCAAAATTACCCATTTACAAGTTGTAATTACAAGTTCTAAAAAGAATGCATTTTACAAATCGGAATCTCGTAACTATGGTAATTACGACATGGCATGAACGCACCTATATATCAATGATACTAAAATAAACTATGCAAAAAAAAAAAAAAGTAATGCTCATGTAAGCTTCATTTTCTTAATGCAAAACATTTTTCTATATTTATCTATTTGATTCTGGGGTGAAACATGGACATGTTTTTCATAAGCTTCACCCATATTTTTCGGCATACGTGTTTGACTTGAAAAAAAAAAAAAAAAAAATCTGGGTGTTTGCTAGGCTGTTTCAAAGCTATTGCTAACGAGATCAAGTAAAAAGCGTCCTGCACCCTTTAAGAGGACCTATTATGTCCCTTTTTACAAGATGTAATATAAGTCTATGTCTCCAGAATGTGTCTGTGAAGTTTCAGCTCAAAATACTCCACAGATCATTTATTATACTATGCTGTAAATGCCCATTTTTGAGTGGAAGGAGAAACATGCTGTTTTCGTGCATATAGCTTTAAAAGCAAATGAGCTGCTGCTCCCCACCCCGCTTTCCAGAACAGGGCGGAGCCTGTACAGCTTGTGCCTCGGGTACTCTGCCGAAAACTAAAACATCTGTTTGGTTTGATTATCATCTCTATCGCGATCACGTTCACGTGACATTGCAGTTCTTCATCATGAAAGTTTATTATCTGCATGCGTTTTAAAGCCGTACCAGTCTAAACTTCTGATATATGGTTTTCTGAGCGCACACACCCGAAGCACAGGCACAGAAACTGGATGTCAGACGGCGCGTGATTATTAAATTAAGTTCTCTTTCACGTCTTATTGCGCTTAAACTGTCAAATATACACAAGGTTACGTCAAAAACACACAAAAACAATCGGTTATGTCTGTGAATGTAAACAGCAGGGAAAGAAATCACATGTGTATATTAGATCTGTGTATTAAAGTGACAGCAGCATAATATACAGAACCTATGAATATGAATCATATAATTTATAATATGATTCAAACAACAAAAGAAAAACAGAAAATCACTGCATTTCTTCCTTGAATGCTGCTGTTAAATGCTCTGGCGAGGAGATAAACATGGTGGACTGTGTACCGCTCACTCAGGGGAGGAGCTAAGCTAATAGGGCAGAGTCATGGGCGGGGCCTGTACAATTTGACATCACATTGGAGCACATTCCTGAACAGCTCATTTTCATAGGTAAAATAACAGAGTGGATGGATTTTTACCACAATAGGGTGGTGGTTATTTACACACACTACATAAATATGTTAAAAAACAATACAATAGTGAATTTTGCATAATAGGTCCCCCTTTAAGTATAATATTCTAGTCTCTATAGCTGGCTCAGTCCCTCCTTCAAAGTAAGTCATCCGTTTGCTCTTCTGCCAGGGAGAAAAATGAGTCAAATTGTTCAGAAAATGAATAGCACACATTTCTCCTTAACCAGTTAGATTTGCAGCGGGTGGCCTTTACAGCACCTTTCAGCATCACGTTGGCACAGGAACAGCAGCTGTCTGTTGCTTTAAGAGTGAGAGCTCACATCCAGGCCGCTTTCTAAATGTAAGTGCCCTACATTGATGGTCTGCAGGGGGAGCGGGCCATTTCACAGCTCTCAGCTGGCAATAGGGATCAAACTGCTCTGTGCGGCTTTGCCTCCATCCCGCCAGCAGCCCTTTCAGAAGAGCTCTAATTTCTGTCCGGAACAGATGGAGGAATCAACTTGCTTTAGAGTCAACACCAAAACAAAATTGACCCTGTTTATTTACTTTCTTAATGCACATTCCTGGTCATATCATGCACAATTCATCAGCGCACAGTAGGAAAACCTTCGTCATGGTGATCTTTCATGAAACCCAAATAACGAGCTTTGTATCTGATACAACTTTTATCTACATCTTCATATTTTTCGAAACCACCAATCCAACCAATCAATACCTGTATGTAACATCCAATTCTGACAACCAATCAATTCCTGCAGGATAAAATCAAGTCCTGTCCTGAATCTCTTCTAGATGAATTTCCTGTTTTATTCAGAAAATTGTAGATTTATATATATATATATATATACACACACACACACACACACACACACACACACACACAGAGAGAGAGAGAAATACAAGATTTAATATATACAGTACCATTCAAAAGTTTGGTTATTATCAGTGTTGAAAAACAGTTGTGCTGCTTCATATTTTTGTGGAAACCGTGATGAATTTTTTAAATCTAAAGTTCAAAAGTGCATTTCATGTATTTTCACCTCTTCTTTGCATTTCTCTCAGGCCCACACCAGTTTTATCATATTCATCTGAATTTACCCCATTGTCTCACAGTTATCTGGTACAAACTCTCCAACAAATGAAGCCCACCTTTTGTTCATTGGACGATGTCCATCCTCGTCTTTTATTAGATACATTTGACATTATCAGTCCCAGTTATTATCAATAATTAATAATAGTCTGACCAGTGGAATAGTCCCATCTTATTTCAAACATGCCATTGTAGAGTCGCTACTCAAAAAGCCAAATCTTGATCCAACACTCCTAAATAATAATTATTAATTTATTAAAAGTTTTGGAGAAGGTTGTGTTTAACCAGCTTTCTTCATCTTTACAGGACAATGGTATTTTTGATAAATATCAGTCTGGCTTTAGATCACAGCATAGCACAGAGTATGCGTTGTTCTAAGTATTACATGATCTATTGCTTTCTGTCTGCTCTGGCAATTGTGCTGTTCTAATTTTGCTCGATCTCAGCGTGGCATCCGATACTCTTGATCATGGCATTCTTTTAAATCATTTAGAGCTTATTGGGATCCAGGGTTGTGCTTTAAATTGGTTTGCTTCATATTTAAAGGACTGAACCTTTTCTGTGGAGACGGGCAACTATTCATGCACCAGTTTTGTATGGGGTTCCACAGGGCTCAATTTTGGGTCCTATTTTATTTTCATTATACATGCTTCCTCTGTATACCATTTTCAGGAATTATAATGTCTCATCTGTTACACAGATGGTATTCAATGTTACGTTCCCTTACATCCAAAGGATGCTTCAAGTCTACATTATTTAATTGATTGTCTGAGAGATGTTAAACATTGGATGTCTGCTTCTATAGAGATGGTTGCCAGTAAACTAGGACCTGGTAACCTTCATACACATGCTAGAAACTTAGGTGTTACTTTTGATTCTGCTTTGACTTCTGAGAAACAGATCAATGCTGTGGTCAGAATTTGTTTCTATCATCTAAAGAATATAGCTCAAATAAAGTCATTCTTATCATCCAAAGATATGGAGTCTTTAATACATGCTTTCATTTCATCCAGATTGGATTATTGTAATGCATTGTACTTTGGTGTTTCATAGTCTCTACTGTCACATCTTCGGCTTGTTCGAAATGCTGCCGCTAGAGTGCTGACTGGAACAAAGAAGAGGGTACATATTTCACCAGTGCTGGTCTCTCTCCACTGGCTCCCAGTCAAACATTGTATTCAGTTAATTCATTATTGTTTGTTTACAAAGGACTGCATGGTTTGGCTTCTCCATATATTTATGATCTTCTTTCATTTCATTATAATACATACAGAGACCTCCGATCAACCAATAGTCTAAGATTGACTGTTCCAAGGACAAGTATCAAACTGAAAGGAGATTGTGTCTTCTCAATGGCTGCTCCCCAGCTCTAGAACAATTTGCCACTTTACATGAAAACTGCACCAACATATGATGATTTTAAATCTCTTCTCAAAATCTATTTATTACTGCATATGGTCATAAAGAGGTGTAGTGGTAAAATCTGTGCATTGTCTGTAATTGTGTTTTGTGTCCTTATTTTAATTATGCTATTTGTTTAAACTCTGTACAGCACTTTGGCACACAGCTGTTGTTTTTAAATATGCTTCATAAATAAATACGACTGATTTGTTTGAAATATATATATTTAACATTATAAATGTCTTTACTGTTACTTTTGATCAATTTATTGCATTCTTGCTGAATAAAGGTATTCATTTCTTTTTAAAAATCTTACTAACCCCAAACCAAGGTTGCCAGGTTTTCACAACAAAACCTGCCCAATTGCTACTGAAAACTAGCCCAAAACTAGCCCAATCGCATCCCATGGGGTAAAATATGCATTTTTTAGTGGGATTCCCCTGGTAAAATTACCATTCCAGGGGCTATATATCACGTTACTGGGGTCGCTTCAACCCGCGGACATGGAAACAGTGCCCCAAACCTTTGAATGGTAGTACAAGTACATAAATACAGGCCTAAACATGCATGCTATGAACATGTAGATTATAACATAATTTACATTCCACAGTGACAGAAAGAGAATAAACTCTAATCAGACAGGAGTGTTGGGCTCAGAAGCGTGACTAAGCTCCGTTCCAGCCGTGTTATCCATCATTGGCAGGTCATGGCGTGACGCAGCTGGGATCCGGTTCTCATTGGCTTGCATGTAGAGATAAGCACAGATTTAATTGATGTCTTCCTCAATTTGAAAGAAGTAACATCATTCAAAACTGTCTTTATCTCTACGCATTGATTCCTCTGGCCACCGGGGTGCAGCGTGAGCCGACGTGACGGGACGTCCTGAAGGAGCTTGAGGAGCTGAGATTGTGTCTCAATGCAAGAAAGAAAACACCTGATGTTTTGTGCAAAACAGCAAAAAATGAAGCTCAGGAAAGTTTGATTGACCATGTGAATATCACAACGATTTTAATGCACTTTGTGGCTTCATACTGTAGGCTTGCACAGTTTCACATTTCAGAAGTGAACTCGAGCAATTTCTATGGCGGTTTATATCAGATCGCTCTCATTCAAGCCGAGTGTCTCTTAAAACGCTCTGCACGCAGAGCCATAAAGTCATGCTCCGGTTTTGTATGGGGTTCCACAGGGCTCAATTTTGGGTCCTGTTTTATTTTCGTTATACATGCTTCCTCTGTATACCATTTTTAGGAATTATAATGTCTCATACCACTGTTACGCAGATTATATTCAGTGTTATGTTCCCTTACATCCAAAGGATGCTTCAAGTCTACAATGTTTAATTGATTGTCTGAGAGATGTTAAACATTGGATGTCAGCCAACTTTCTTCAGTTAAACTCCCGGGGTGCAGCATGAGCCAATGTGACGGGACATCCTGAAGGAGCCTGAGGAGCTGAGATTGTGTCTCATTGCAAGAGAGAAAACACCTGACGTTTTGTGCAAAACACAGCCAAAAGGAAGCTCAGGAAAGTTTGACTGACGATGTGTATATCACAATGATTTTAATGCACTATGTGGCCTCATACTGTAGATTTGCAGTTTCAGAAGTGAACTTGAGCGATTTCTATGGCCGTTTATGTCAGATCTCTCTCATTCAAGACGAGTGTCTCTTAAAACGCTCTGCACGCAGAGCCGTAAACTCAATCTCGTTCTCCCAGCCCTACACCGTGCTGCTTCTGGAAAAAACGGTCAAAAGATTGCAAACCGAGTGAATGAAACTCTCGAGCAGCAGGGAATGATAAACTACTTTAATTCTGAGCGACTTAATCAAAACTTTCCACACTGACACAACAGGCTTCACGTTTGGTTAGAGGCGCGTAATGGCACGAGAATATAAAAATGCAAAGTGGATTATTTTCCTGAATTCTCATTGGCCCTAATTTTGTTTGATTAATTGCTTTGCATGTTTCCTCCCAATTAGGCTCGTGTTTGTGGCACGAAGCTGCAGCGAACAGGCACGAAATATAAAACAGTCTAATGAGGGAGAAATGTCAGGCTTTGTGAAGACGCTGCAAACTGGAAAATTGCACCACAGATCTGTAAATGACTTGGCAATTATGGATTGCCTTTGACTGTGTACTGACATTTCACTGACGAGACTTGAATGCATAATTTCCATGCTTACATATACGGCTGTTGTTTATCCTGTGATAATCACACAAAACCTGTCAAGAACATTTCTGGGTTTTATCGCACAGCTCTCAGGAATACTTCATCCTGATTGGTGAATCCTGGCATTCTCGGGTCAAATATTTGTTTGTTTTAATGTTTTTGAGAGAAGTCTCTTCTGCTCACCAAGGCTGCATTTATTTGATCAGAAATACAGAATTTTTTTTTTTTTAAATTGTGAAAAAGTATTGCTATTTACAATAATTGTATTCTATGTGAATATATTGTAAAATGTAATTTATTCCTGTGATCAAAGCTGAATTTTCAGCATCATTACTTCAGTCTTTAGTGTCACATGATCTTTCAGAAATCATTCAGAAATCATTCTAGTATGCTGATTTGATGCTCAAGAAACATTTATTATTATTATCAATGTTCAAAAATGTCGTAATATTTTTGTGGAAACCATGACACATTTTTTTCAGGATTCTTTGATGAACAGAAAGTTCAAAAGAACAGAATTTATTTGAAATAGAAAACATTTGTAACATTATAAATGTTTTTACCATCACTTTTGATCAATTTAACGCATACTTGCTGAATAAAAGTATTGATTTTCTCGGGTCAAATATTTGTTTTTTAATGTTTCTCTATTAACTATTTTTTTCCGCCACAAAATAAAAAATAAAAAAGGTAATTGCGACTTTTTATCTCACAATTCTGACTTGTTTTCTCAGAATTGCTAGTTATAGAGTCAGAATTTTGAGTTATAAAGTCAGAAATGCTCGATATTAAGTCAGAATTGCAAGTTATAAAGTCAGAATTTTGAGTATTAAAGTAAGAATTGTGAGCTATAAACTTGCAATTGCGTGTTATAATGTCCAATTCTGAGGAAAAAAGTCAGAGAGTCGCAATTACCTTTTTTATTTTTTTATTTAGTGGTGGAAACAAGTTTCCATAGTTCTCCGTTTATTTAATTTTACCTAAATAAAGCCTTTCGAGACAAAAGAATTAAATAAAAATACACTTTTTAGCATTGATATATGTGCCTCTTTAAATGCCACAGTTTCTAAAAATCTTTCAACCACCAAAGAGTTATATATCTCTCACAACACAGGCTTCACACACACTTTGGTCAGTCAATACAATAAGTGATGACATCACTTCGACATCATCTGGCATCTTGCCTCAAGAGATGGACACACACAAGCATATCTTCTGACGTATCAATTATTGATTAAACAATCAATGAAACATCCAAAACAACACATGTGAATGACTGTTGGATGACACGATCACTCTCCTCAGTTCTCATCAAGAGAGTAGCGCTAACGTCAATAAACCGCAATTAACAAACACCAGTTAGTGCAAAGTGGAAAGAGTCACGTTTCTACCAAAGGTGGAGAAAACTGCCGTCCAAAGTCTGGACAACATGATGATCTATCGTCTCTGGAAATGGAGAATAATCTAATTCAGTTCGGAGAGCAACTGTTCTGGAAGACCTCATAGGATTTAACCTAGTTTGTAAAATTAACACCTTCAACCCTGGAGCTTTACGACAAAAAGAGCAAGATGTGTCATTACTGTCAAGACACCTAATAATGAATCATCAAGTCCTTCTGATGAAGCTGAAGCTGGTGTTACTCCTGCGAACAAAGATCTGTAAGTGTGAGAAAGTGTTTTCTGCTCTGATTCAGTCCACCTCCGATCCATTTGTTCTTGTTTATGCCTATGCAGTCCATTTACTATCACAAACCTTAAAGTCAGCATGAAACAGAAGTTGTGATAGTATTTCCTTCCCTCTTGTGACTTATATCCAAGTGAAATGGCTTCTAAAACAAGAACAAATGTAGGGTGGGGCTTGATTTTGTCCATCAGGAATTGATTAGATGGTTGTGGTTTGCTATTGGTTGATCGCATGTGAGTGTTAATTTCGTTAATGAAATCTATGAAAAGAAATGTTTGTCAACTACCTTTTTTTCCCATGACTAAGACGAGACGATGACAAGAAGACACCAATGCCATTACATGATAACTGTGACTATATCAACATGAAATATCGTTGATGAAAAAAGATTAGACTAAAATGAAGTTAAAGTAAAAAAAAATAAAAATCTCTCTTTGTTTCTGTTTGAGCATAAACAAACAGATCTGCAAAGTTACGACAAGCTTCTAACGAGCTTCTTCCCGGGTTGCTGACATCACTAACCCCAAAATTTACATAAACCCTCCCCCTGAGAACAAAGGGGGTGAGGCCATGTTGGGTTGCTTTAGAGAGCAGAGTGTTGTTGCCATGCCCCCATTTTACGCCGGACTGTTTCACAAACGAGGTTCAATTCAACGCTGGATTTGCACAAAAGATTAACATGACGGCACATGCTAGTCGATGAGTTGAATCAACTCCACAGCAACTACATAAATTTATCTACTAACTATTCAGAAATGTCCAGTTTCATTCTAAAAGTTGTAACTTCTTCCTGAGTCTCTCCATCAGTGTCCGACTCCGGTTTGAACAATGTAAGGCTGAACACCGTTACTGACAATCCTCATTTTGGCTGCGTGAGATTCTCCAGTTTTGTTGTTGTTGAGCAACTGAAGCGTGAGCTGTTAAAGCTCTGCCCTCTTCTGGAAAGGGGGCCGGGAGCAGCAGCTCATTTGCATTTAAAGAGACACACACAAAAACGGTTTGTTTTTGTTCAAACCCAAATAGGGGCAAATTTAACAAGCTATAATAAATGATCTGTGGGGTATATTGAGATGAAACTTCACAGACACATTCTGGGGACACCAGAGACTAATATTACATCTTGTGAAAGAGGCATCCCTTTTAAAAGGATAATTTTTTTGCCCGGTGGTTTACTTAATCTTTGCACATGCTCCCTCTACTGCAGAAGAAACGCAGATGATCTGAAAACAAGTAAGCTGGAGTTTAGCGATCTGCTTGTGCTGTTTACTGCGACTAAATCTACTATCAAACCTTCAGTGATGAACTGTAATAAATCTAAACATGAATCTTGACTATATTGTTTGCGATTAAATGCACTCTGTGTGACAATAGTCTTTTGCAGCTGTTCAATTTAACCATTATGATGCAAATGTGACATTTTAAAAGACGTTTCAAATTGTCAAATAATTTATCATGTCATTTTATATATATATATATATATATATATAATTCAAATTTAAAAAGAAATATAAAAATGTTAAAATAATAATTAACCATAAATAATAAAAACAAAAACAAACACAATATACAAAATACAAGAATAGCAAAAAATTATAAATATAAAACAATTAAACTATAATATAATTAATTAAACATTTTACTATAATGATAAAAAATAATAATTAAAATAGAAAGGTAGCCTACAAAGCTAATGGTATCAAAGCTAAATGGTCATTCATATGAGATCCTTCTGACCTTGAATGTAATGCAGCATTAAGTTTATGAACGTCTGCCGTAATCTCTCTGCTGTAATTGATTGCTTGGGAGATTCTTTTAAAAGCACTCCCCAACAGCTTGCCAAATTCTGTCTACCGTAAAAGCTTTTTAAAAGCCCCTCACATTCTTACATGACCTTCCTGTTATGTGCCTTTCCAAAAACAGGTCCTTTTAAATAAGCAGGTTATCGGTCCGGCCGAGTACGGCATCTGGTATGAGGCGATTGATTTGGTGAGACCTAATCAAGTGTCTCCACGCCGCCTCATAGACACGGAGGAATGGAGCCAATTAACTTTGGCTTGGGAGCGTTTGCGAAATCCGTGTGCGTGACTGGCAGAAGCGTCCAACAAGCGTCTCCCAGCATTTATTATGAGGTGTTTGATTTATGCGGCACTATCAGGCTCTCCAGAGTGCACGCTGTTGCCCCGGCCTCTCAAACACGCTGTGATGGAGTAGGGCGGCTGGAGCAGGACTTATACATCGCCATTGATTATCTGCCTGTATTAGCGCAGCCGCCCATAGAGATGAGAGACTCTTAGCGCTTCTGAAATAAACACAAGCACTCCAGCACAGGTAATAACAGGCATTAATTAAAGGCTGGTGACAGCAGCCCAAGACTTTTGTCTGAGGAACTGCCACTAAAACACCTTTATTAGCATATTGAGGGAAATAACTGGCACTGAGGAGAGCGGCTTAATGTTTATAGACTTTATTTATAATAATACAATTATTAAAACTATATATTTTTAAGGAATATTACAATTTTTCTCTCATGTTTTAATTTTAACAGTAAACCTCTATTGCGCAGCATTCTGGTTGCTAAGGAATCATTACATTTTAATTTGATTACATTTTAAAAGAGTAAATAAATGAATGTTTATTGATTACCACCGATTTTGATAATAAATATGTATTAAATCATAAAATCCAGAAAAAAGGGGGCTAATCATATAGGGCATTTTGATAAATAATTAAATTGTTATTAAAATTTTTTTATGGATTTAATTAATTACAAATGTTTTTTATTGTTAAAATTTAATTAAATCATTCAAATGGAATTAAAATGGAAGAAAAAAATTAAAATGGAAGACAATTTCTGAAAACTAAAATTCATTATTAATATAAAAAAAGTGATAAATAATTTTAAATAAAACATTTTAAGTTTTTATGAATTTAGTGAATTAGACATGCTTTTTGATAGTTAATATTGAATTAAATCATTCAAATAGAATTAGAATGGAAGAAAAAAATGAAATTAAAGCATTACAAAAAATGGAAAACACGGAATTTGGGAAAAATGTAATAAAATTTGGGAAAAAATTATATGGATTTCATAGGGCCCTAAAAAAAAAAAAAATATATATATATATATATATAAATATTTTTTTTTTTTTTAAATAAACTGTTTCTAAATTGTACAAGTTTCATGATTTACATTAATAATAAGAATTTTGAACAGCAAATTTAACTGAAACATTACAACGGAAGTTTCATGATTTCAATTAATGCTTGATTACTAAAATGGAAGTTGGGAAAAAATAGAACAATGCCTTATTCACAGCATCTGCAGCCATTCAGACAAGTGTTTGTCAAAATAAAAACAAACCATGATGCTCCTTAAGCTAACAATGACAGCTGCTGCGTGGTCTGTGCTAAAACAGATGTGTGAAACATGTCAGTTTGTGTGCGGGTGAACAGCGTTTAGCCGCCTAAAACCGTAATCAGGCGCTAAACGCTTAATTAGCCACCATCGGCTGCTTGGATAAACAAACAAACACACACAAGCATTTGATTTAACATGACTACAGCCTTACACTCTCCAGCAAGGGCTTTGACGCAGGAATGGAGTAATTCGTGATTGCATGTGATGCTCATACACCAATAATTATGCATAATCACCAATAATGCTACAAATATTTCTAGTTCCGGATGCTGATTGGTCAAGCTGGTGTTCCAGCTGTGCAAATACAGGATATACAAACACCTGTTAATGTATGACTGCACAGCTCTAATTCACCCCAATACAACCTTTTATTTGAATAAAATACAGCTGTATGTCAGTGGATGTCTTAGAAGCATCGCAAAAACTGTTTTTTTAACTTTTTTCCAAGATGCTTGAAACCAGCAAACTACAGTTCCTGTCTCTATGAAGCCCCTCCTTCTGAAAAGCACAATGTGCTCTGATTGGTGTGATTGGTCTGATTGGTGTTGTGATTGGTCAGCCGCTTCCAGCAAGTTTGGAAAAGGTCACGCTCCTTATAACTGTGAGTTTTATCACACTACTAACTCAACCAGGCCCCGCCCCTTGCATACGCCTTGAGCGGGAATTATTTAAATGAGGAAAATTGTGACGTGTTCATTCCCAGAAGAAAAGAAAAAAGAAAAGAAAAGAAGAAAACTCTTCATGAATCACATGAATGATTAAAGGACTCATATTATAAACATTTTATTTCTTTCCCTGTGGTCTAATTATAATATTAGTCCAGACTTTTACAATATGCTTTCATATAACAATAAACTATGGAAGCTCGTTTCTGCCACTAAACAAATTTCAACTTTTTATCTCACAAGTATCTTCACAAGTTTTTTCTCACCAATTGTGAATTATAAAGTCAGAATTGCGAGTTATAAAGTCAGAATTGTGAGTTATAAAGTCAGAATTGTGAGTTATAAAGTCAGAATTGCGAGTTATAAAGTCAGAATTGTGAGTTATAAAGTCAGAATTGTGAGTTATAAAGTCAGAATTGTGATATAAAGTCAGAATTGTGATATAAGTCAGAATTGAGTTACGAAGTAAGAATTGAGTTATAAAGTCAGAATTGTGAGTTATAAAGTCAGAATTGTGTTATAAAGTCAGAATTGTGTTATAAGTCAGAATTGTGAGTTATAAAGTCAGAATTGTGTTATAAGTCAGAATTGAGAGTTGTGAAGTAAGAATTGAGTTATAAAGTCAGAATTGCGAGTTATAAAGTCAGAATTGTGAATTATAAAGTCAGAATTGAGTTATAAAGTCAGAATTGAGTTATAAAGTCAGAATTGCGAGTTATAAAGTAAGAATTGAGTTATAAAGTCAGAATTGTGAGTTATAAAGTCAGAATTGTGAGTTATAAATTAAGAATTGCGAGTTATAAAGTCAGAATTGAGTTATAAGTCAGAATTGAGAGTTGTGAAATAAGAATTGAGTTATAAAGTCAGAATTGTTATAAAGTCAGAATTGCGAATTATAAAGTCAGAATTGCGAGTTATAAAGTCAGAATTGTGATATAAAGTAAGAATTGCGAGTTATAAAGTCAGAATTGTGATATAAAGTAAGAATTGTGAGTTATAAAGTCAGAATTGTGAATTATAAAGTCAGAATTGAGTTATAAAGTCAGAATTGTGTTATAAAGTCAGAATTGTGAATTATAAAGTCAGAATTGAGTTATAAAGTCAGAATTGTGTTATAAAGTCAGAATTGTGTTATAAGTCAGAATTGTGAGTTATAAAGTCAGAATTGTGTTATAAAGTCAGAATTGTGTTATAAGTCAGAATTGTGAGTTATAAAGTCAGAATTGTGTTATAAGTCAGAATTGAGAGTTGTGAAGTAAGAATTGAGTTATAAAGTCAGAATTGCGAGTTATAAAGTCAGAATTGTGAATTATAAAGTCAGAATTGAGTTATAAAGTCAGAATTGAGTTATAAAGTCAGAATTGTGAATTATAAAGTCAGAATTGAGTTATAAAGTCAGAATTGTGTTATAAAGTCAGAATTGTGTTATAAGTCAGAATTGTGAGTTATAAAGTCAGAATTGTGTTATAAGTCAGAATTGAGAGTTGTGAAGTAAGAATTGAGTTATAAAGTCAGAATTGCGAGTTATAAAGTCAGAATTGTGAGTTATAAAGTCAGAATTGAGTTATAAAGTCAGAATTGAGTTATAAAGTCAGAATTGCGAGTTATAAAGTAAGAATTGAGTTATAAAGTCAGAATTGTGAGTTATAAAGTCAGAATTGTGAGTTATAAATTAAGAATTGCGAGTTATAAAGTCAGAATTGAGTTATAAGTCAGAATTGAGAGTTGTGAAATAAGAATTGAGTTATAAAGTCAGAATTGTTATAAAGTCAGAATTGCGAATTATAAAGTCAGAATTGCGAGTTATAAAGTCAGAATTGTGATATAAAGTAAGAATTGCGAGTTATAAAGTCAGAATTGTGATATAAAGTAAGAATTGTGAGTTATAAAGTCAGAATTGTGATATAAAGTAAGAATTGTGAGTTATAAAGTAAGAATTGTTATAAAGTCAGAATTGTGAGTTATAAAGTCAGAATTGCGAGTTATAAAGTCAGAATTGAGTTATTAAGTCAGAATTGCGAGTTATAAAGTCAGAATTGCGAGACAAAGTCAGAATTGCGAGATCTAAAGTCAGAATTGAGAGTTATGAAGTAAGAATTGAGTTATAAAGTCAGAATTGTGAGAAATAAAGTCAGAATTGTGTTATAAGTCAGAATTGTGTTATAAAGTCAGAATTTTGTTATGTCAGAATTGAGTTATAAAGTCAGAATTGTGAGTTATAAAGTCAGAATTGCAAGATATAAAGTCAGAATTGTGAGTTATAAAGTCAGAATTGAGTTATAAAGTCAGAATTGCGAGTTATAAAGTCAGAATTGCGAGACAAAGTCAGAATTGCGAGATCTAAAGTCAGAATTGAGAGTTATGAAGTAAGAATTGTGTTATAAGTCAGAATTGTGTTATAAAGTCAGAATTTTGTTATGTCAGAATTGAGTTATAAAGTCAGAATTGCAAGTTATAAAGTCAGAATTGCAAGATATAAAGTCAGAATTGCGAGTTATAAAGTCAGAATTGAGTTATAAAGTCAGAATTGCGAGTTATAAAGTCAGAATTGCGAGACAAAGTCAGAATTGCGAGATCTAAAGTCAGAATTGAGAGTTATGAAGTAAGAATTGAGTTATAAAGTCAGAATTGTGAGAAATAAAGTCAGAATTGTTATAAGTCAGAATTGTGTTATAAAGTCAGAATTTTGTTATGTCAGAATTGAGTTATAAAGTCAGAATTGCAAGTTATAAAGTCAGAATTGCAAGATATAAAGTCAGAATTGTGAGTTATAAATGAAGAATTGTGTTATAAAGTCAGAATTGTGTTACAAGTCAGAGTTGAGAGTTATGAAGTAAGAATTGAGCTATAAATCAATCAATCAATCAATATATGCAAAATAGACACAAATGAGAGCATTTTTGGCATGAATTGCAAGTTATAAAGTCAGAATTGCAAGTTATAAAGTCAGAATTGCGAGTTATAAAGTCAGAATTGTGAGTTATAAATTAAGAATTGTGGTATAAACTCGCAATTGTGTCTCATAAAGTCAGAATTGTGAGTTATAAAGTCAGAATTTCAAGTTATAAAGTCAGAATTGTGTGATATAAAGTAAGAATTGTGGTATAAACTCGCAATTGCGTCTCATAAACTCAGAACTGTGTGATATAAAGTCAGAATTGCAAGATATAAAGTGACCTTTTCCTCGCAATTGCAAGTTTATATCATGCAATTCTGACAATAACTCAAAAAAAGTCAGAATTGTGAGAAAAAAAGTCACAATTACCTTTTTTATTTTTATTTCATGGTGGAAACCAGCTTCCATAAGAAAGTCTATTGTTTCAAAAGATCAAGGTTTTGGTTTTCATGATGTAAGTGCTTTAAAAGTGAGGAGGAGATTGTTGAGGGACTGTCGTGAGCAGAGCGTCTGTGAGAGACATTTCACTCAGAAAGTGTAGGAGTCCATCTCCATCTACTGAACGGCCACTCGAGCTCATGATACAGAGACACGGCAGGAGTCAAAGAGCTAGAAAATGAGAAAACGTCTGAAAGCGATGACGCGTGATACACGCAGCTGACTGCAGTATGCAGGTTTAAGAAGAGGAGAGGAGGACGCTGCTAATATTGGGAGAGAAAGAAATCAAAACCTTGCCAAAGTAGGGTGGATTTATGATGCTACATGAAAACGATCACTCCAGCAACTGCCTAGTGACAGCTTAATAATAGAACACCCTAGCAACCACCCAGCAACACCTTAGTAACCACTTATCAGAACATTTTAACAACTGGCCAGCAATAACCTAGCAACCATTAAGAATGTCTTAAAGGAATAGTTCACTGATAGCTGCAATGACAGAATTTTAATTTTTGGTTAAACTACCCCTTTAAATGTTAGAAACAACTGAGTATACCTCAGTAACTATCACAATAATTATAACATTTTTATAATATTCTAATGCGAGAATAGAGAAACCACAACTGTAATGATATCGACAGAGATGAACGATATTGCTGGAAACACTCAAAACAAATTTTTATTTTCCGAGCTGATGAACGATAAAAACATTGACAGCCAATCAGAATCCACCTGACTTTGAAGAGCTCAAGCATTTAAAGCGGCAGACATTCTTGCTGTTGTTATATAGTTATCTACACTCTAAAAAATGCTTGGTTGTTTCAACCCAAATTTGTTTTTATTGGACAAACCCAACCAATGGGTTAAAAATTTAATTAAAAAATTTAACTCAACGGTTGGGTTTGTCCATTTATGATACAGATTTGGGTTGAAATATAAGTCTCAGAAAAAATCATTTACATTTTTTATTAAACATGTTAATAAAAAAGAATACAACAACCATATTTTTACTCTTTCCCTGCCATTGACGGAATTTTCCGTCTTTCCGTGTTTTCACTGTTATACGGTAGGGGGCGCTATGGCACATCTTCTGAATGAGTACAGAATCTCAGAGAATTGTGAGTTTGTCATTTTTTTTTTTTTCAAAATGTTGCTTTTTTTATTGAAAGGTACCCACATTCAAGTGCTGAAAAAAAAAAAAAAAAAGAATGCATGAAGATAGAATAAAATGCTTTATTATTATTATTATTATTATTATTATTACTATTTAAAAGCAGAGGCTCTGTTCTTTCTTTTGCATGTTCAGATTTTCATAAAACAAAAAGTTTTGTGAAAATTATCAAAAATGCTGTCAGGGAAAGAGTTAATTAAGGTTTAATGTCAAATATATCAAACAGTCTCAATACATTTATATTTTTCATTAAACTTTTTTTTTTTAATTACAATATATTTACAACAAATAATTTATGTTTACAATTTACAGTAATAGCTGGAAAATGTCATAGCTATATTGTAATCATACGCACTCTTTTCTAACTGATGCTTCCAAAACTTTGCAGATCATCATATAAACTCTTTTATTTCAAAATAGAGCACAGAAAATCCCGTTCGCATGACACAAGCCCTTTACCGAGCGAGTGTGAACCCAGATCTGCCCCATCTCAGATTAATCGATTAACGCCTCGCTCTCTCTGTGTGATATCATCTGTGTTACTGCTATTCATTTGACCAAATCCCCAGGAGTCAAACACCTTCACTGGACACAGCACGAGCACCGGCTGCACATGCCACACAATAATGCGCCCATCGCTACACCGAGCACAATCCGACGTGCCCGAGATATCAGGAAGCACATGGCAGGAAAAGAGCAGCGCTCTGAAACGCTTGTCCCTGATAAAGCATGGGATTTCAGTCTGGGTTCAGGAGGGACGCTGTATGGTGCATGGTAATACATTTTATCTGTGGTTTTCAGAAACAAACATCTCAGAGGCAAGGCTAGACTTCTGCAACCTCCAAGACACATTCAGACGTGGAGCAACAGCAAAGGACCTATTTAAGTTTAATCGAATCAGACACGTACAGACACTCCACTGAAGCAGAAAAGTCACAAATGAGATCTCTTTAATAATTCAGCTGCTTCTCAGACACCAATAAGATTAAATGGAAAGAAAATGGAGATGTCTAATGAAAAAAAATAAGACACCAGTAATCTCACATCTCTCCCTGCTAGTTTCAGAAGAGATCTTAACATGTATTTGTCAAGATGGTGAAATATGTAATCAAAAGTCTCAACAAATTCTCCTCATGTCAATTAAACAGGTTCTCCTGAGATCTGCTGTCCACATTACTGCCAAAAATGCTCTCATTTGTGTCTATTTTGCATGTATTGATTGATTGATTGATTTGATTGATTGATTGATTCAATAAATGAATACATTTTATAAACAAACAAACAAATAAATGTCACAGAAATAAAAAATAGACACAAATTAGACAATCTGACAGTAATGTGGATAGCAAAGTTAGCCAACAGCCTGACAATATATCAGTATGTATATTCATAAATAATTATTAATTTATAGTCTGATTTCTGATCTGGTATCTGAAGTAGTTACTATACAGTCTCTTTCATTGTTTCCAGATAAAATAAATTAATAATAATATATATAATTTATTTTATATTTAATTTATATAAATATTTATGTCATTAAATAGATAGATTTTATTTGTCCTCCAAGAGAAAATTAATGTTCACAATATAAATATAAAAATAAATTTATTTATATATAGAACAATTTATATTTAGAATATTGTTGCATATAACCATCTATTGGCAATAATATATATATATATATATATATATATATATATGACTGATTATTCATAAATATTCATTATATTCAAATATAATTTCTGATCTGGTATCGAAAGTATTTACTATACAATATCTTTCATTGTTTCCAGATAAAATAATAATAATAATAGTAATAATATATATATATATATATATATATATATATATATATATATATATATATATATATATATAAATAAATGTATTTATATATAGAATATAATTTATATTTATAATACTGTTGTATATAACCTATATACATACACATATATATATAAACACTGCTTCATGAAGCCTCGAAGCTTTACGAATCTTTTGTTTCGAATCAGTGGTTCAGAGCGCGCATCAAACTGTCAAAGCCACATGATTTCAGTAAACGAGGCTTCGTTACATCATAAGTGTTTTGAAATTTCAATGGTTCACCACTGGGGGGCCTGACTTTGCCAGTTTGATACACGCTCCAAACCACTGATTCGAAACAAAAGATTCGTAAAGCTTCGAAGCTTCATGAAGCAGTGTTTTGAAATCGCCCATCACTAGATATTGTTGAATAAAGTCTATTTGTTTTTTTGGTGTACAAAAAGTATTCTCGTTGCTTCATAACATTAAAGTTGAACCACTGTAGTCACATGAATTAAATGTCTTTAGTACCTTTCTGTCAATGGAGGCCTCACTGAGCCATCGGATTTCATCAGAATATCTTAATTTGTGTTCTGAAGCTGAACAAAGGTCTTACGGGTGTGGAACGACATGATGGTGAGTAAATGATTTTTGGGTGAACTAACCCTTTAATAGTCAAAGATATCTTACAAAAATCACATTCTAGTGCCTTTTCACCTTTCAACAAAAAGATGTGTGTAAGTCTTGGATAAGGATTATTTGTGTTATTTAACCAAGAACTCCCTTAATTCCCTGAGCGATGAAAGAGCAATCTCAGCGCAGTAAAAGTTGATATACCGCACACACGCATCTCTATACGGGTCAGAATGATCTGCAATGCAGAGACTCTGAACTAGAATCCTGAAACACAGATACTGGGGCAACTTTACACGTTTCTGAAGGGTAAATATACCTGCATAATTGCACAGGTTAGCGTGCTCAGGTGGCATCGGATGGCTGCGCGTTCCAGTTAAACAAATCCGAGTGATGATTCACTTCCAAACGAGAGCGTATATGACACAGAATAATCTCACACACCTGCCGGAGAGAAATATGAAAGCACGACTAGCGACAATTCTTGCTTGAATTCGCTGACTCTTCATTCATGAGCTTTCGCTCGCTGAACAAAGTCATAAACCTCACATCCAATCAAATTCCTTTGGTGCAACCCTGTCATTACCAAACGGACGATATTGTGTGATTATAATCAGCTCGCCGCATGTTAGCACACATCCTAACGAACACAGAAGTGCCATGGCATGACCTCCTGGAGCAGAGCAGCGGACGGCTTTTCTCCTTCACTTAAATGCTTCAGGCTGTTAGACTGCAGCCTTTCTAATGCCAGAAACACAGGCAACATGATAATAACCTCATTACATGAGACCTTGAGCTTGTGCAGGAGAAGATGGGATGTAAATCAAGCATTTATCGTCTGTAATCTCTCTGAATGATGAAGAGGGTGAATGTGAGATGTCGCACATTTCAACATAAGCAACAGCTGCTCTAGATATGAAATAATATGCTATTCTCTTCTGTATGTAGATATTTGATGGCTATTGAAGTGCATATTAGGCTTCTTAGTCTCTTTGAGGTTGTGTTTAGATATTGAAATCGAGAGGGACACTAACGGGAAGGAAGAAAATGCACACCCACTCTCGTTTGTGGTCTAATAAACTGGATAGTAATAAAATCCGCTTTGATTGTCCAGTGACAGGAGATATTTTTCATGTTTTCATCACTAACAGGGAGTGTAAGTGTCTTTTTCAAGGACACTACATTTTATATGCACACACAGCTCTCACAAGTGTTTATGGATACTTGAAAAGACACTTAAAACATCACAACAATATTTGAAGGACGAACCTTAGCCATAACTAGAGACTATAGAATATTATAGAGATGCCTTAGCAACCACAAGGCAACATGACAACACCCTAGTTACTTTTTTTTGCAGTGTATTTTTATACTTGTCAAAAAATTACATGAAGAGTGTCAAAAATTATATATGTAAAGGATGGATTTGAATAATAACTAAAGACCAAAATACCATAGAGATAGCTTAGCAACCGCATAGCAACACCTTGGCAACCTGACAACATCCTATTAACTTTTTTTTGCCATGTATTGTTATACATGTCAAAAAATTACATGAAGGATGTCAAAAAATGATATATAATTGAAGGATGGATTTGAATAATAACTAAAGACCAGAATACCATAGAGACACCTTAGCAACTGCATAGCTACACCATGGCAACCTGACAACATCCTATTAACTTTTTTTGCCATGTATTGTTATACATGTCAAAAAATTACATGAAGGATGTCAAAAAATGATATATATTTGAAGGATGGATTTGAATAATAACTAAAGACCAGAATACCATAGAGATAGCTTAGCAACCGCATAGCAACACCTTGGCAACCTGACAACATCCTATTAAATTTTTTTGCCATGTATTGTTATACATGTCAAAAAATTACATGAAGGATGTCAAAAAATGATATATAATTGAAGGATGGATTTGAATAATAACTAAAGACCAGAATACCATAGAGACACCTTAGCAACTGCATAGCTACACCATGGCAACCTGACAACATCCTATTAACTTTTTTTGCCATGTATTGTTATACATGTCAAAAAATTACATGAAGGATGTCAAAAAATGATATATATTTGAAGGATGGATTTGAATAATAACTAAAGACCAGAATACCATAGAGATAGCTTAGCAACCGCATAGCAACACCTTGGCAACCTGACAACATCCTATTAAATTTTTTTGCCATGTATTGTTATACATGTCAAAAAATTACATGAAGGATGTCAAAAAATGATATATATTTGAAGGATGGATTTGAATAATAACTAAAGACCAGAATACCATAGAGATAGCTGAGCAACCGCATAGCAACACCTTGGCAACCTGACAACATCATTAAAGATATTTTAGTAACTTAGTAGCTGTATTTTAAAAAATGCCAGAAAAATACCCCTAGTGAAAAATTTTTTTTTGTGTGTATTTTAAATATATTCCCCTTTTCTATAGTACATTGCAAATATACTAACAAAAATGTACTATATTTAAATATATAAAAAGTATATTAGCATCATATTTTCACAATACAACTTTTAACACACTTTAAAATAATTGTACTTTAGTATATTTTAGAAAAATATACTTGAAGTGAATGTTCAGTTTATTTTTTAAAAGTGTATTTATTTACACTTTATATACAAATATATTTGAGGTATATTTTAACTGTGCTGAAAATGATCATTGTAACAATGCACTAAAAAGTATATATAAAAAATACATTATTTAATATCCTGAAGTATTTAAAGTTAAATTTGAGTATAAGTTTACTTATTCATCCTTGAAATTCATTCTATTACTTGTGCTTATTTATTTATTAATGTATGACTAATGCATTAAAAGCCCATTTTTATATATATGCACCGTAGCAATTTCCAAATATGTGTAAATATGTTTAATAAGTTTACACTGGCAGAATCATTTTACAGTCGTACACACAAATCTATATTAAACAACACACCAGCAGCACGAGTAACGTTACATGCGAAAAAAGATATGTTGAGTGGTTGAGGTTGAGACTTCGGAATTCAAGTGTCTCTTCAACTTGATCTGTGACCAATCAGATTTTGTTTCTCAATGCCTTCAGCCAATCAGAACTGCCGACGTCACGGTAATCTGAATCCCCCTCGCTCAGTCACTTTCAGGTAAAGTACAACGTCGCAATTTATAATTTATTTAATAAAACACTGAAAGCGCAATACATCACTCAATCTTGGGAATTCTGACCAGTTCAATCAAGTGACATTGCAGCCTGTCCTGACTTTGATGGTGACGACAACCGGCTAGGAATAAAAAGGTTTTAGGACAACTTTGATGAAAGGTTTTGATCCACTTCAAATGTTGACTACTATATATTATACAAAGTATAAGTAATAACAAAGTATATTGTTATTGACTACAAAGTGTGTAATTTTTAGTATTTGGAATGAGCCAAAGGTACTGAGCATACAGTATACTATTACCTATAAAATAATATATTCATAGTATAATGCTTGTGTGTTCGGAAGACACTCGTATTTAATTTGTAATGTACTTGAATCACAAATAAAGTGTACTTATAACACAAATAAAGTATACTTATAACACAAAGTATATTTATAACACAAATAAAATATACTTATAACACAAATAAAGTACACTTTAATATCATTAATCAAGCATGTAATTAGTCCCTACACAGGCATATACTTAAAGTGTACTAAGTACTTGAAGTTGTTCCAATTTAGCACACAAAAGTACACTAAATATACCTAAAGTTATGCTTTATACAACTTTATTACAACTAAAATATACTTAGTAAAAAATAAGTGCTTTAAAATAGCACACTTCAAGTTAACTAATCATTAGCACACTTTAAGTACATTGATAATTAGTCTGGCTGCAGATAATTTTTTCACTAGGGACAACAAATACTAACATTTTTATAATTTTTTTATTTGCAGTAATAGCTGGTAATTTATGAATTTTACTTGCAAAGCTGGTTAAAATATCACAATGATAGTTGAAGGAGGGAATTAGCTAGAGACCTGAATATTAAAATATATAGCTGCATAGCAACACCTTGGCAACCTGACAACATCCTAACATCAAACATGGGCAAACACCACTCACATCTTCATCATAGAATATCTAGTGTATGATTTTCATGTATAATATATGTGTACACAAGCTTTGGTGAATGGAACAGTGCTGGTTTATAGGTAAACTCCTCGCCCGATCATAAGCGGGCATCTCTAATTGCAGTCAAGCAATGCAGTAAACCTCTCCTCCCACTCCTGACCGTCACGTCACATTTAACGTCCTGCTGAGAGGGGTGCAAAAGACCCCCGCGGCCCCCAGGGGCCTGAGTCGGCACAGTTCACCCTGCTAAATTGGATCTTAAATGCAGATAATTGTTGCCTGGTTGAGAATGGAGCTATTTCCAAAGATGCATCGTCCACACAAACACCAGACAGTGATTCATGATCGTCTTCTAGGGGTTTGCAATTAACCGAAGCTGGTCCTGGTGGAGACACGGCACTGTAAACCACTGTGTACTTTAGTTTATGCGCTCTACTTTCAGTATTGGTACACTGTTGCCATTAGAAACGCAAGCAATAAACATGGTAGATCACAAATAAGAGAATTGTGCCTCTCATCATATTAATGTGTACTATTACAGCACAACACAAGGAAAAGTGCAGCACTGCAGAGAAACCGAGTTTCTTTGTACTTTAAAACAAGGTTAATTTTCCCTTTTTGCAATTGGAAGATATGAAAGTGAATATATTATACATGCTGTAATCTTTCTCTAACAGAACTTTTTTAAATCTCTTAAGCCAATCTGTTTTTATAGCTGAAAGGCAGGATTTTAGCAGCGTGGTGCGAGCAGGTTTTACTCCTGGAAGTATTTAAGGTACCAGCCAAGACTCAGAGCAGTTGAGAACATAACGTTGATATTTGCAAAAGAGGAAATCTTTACAATATTACTGATCAATAATGTTGGCTCTCTGACCTGAGAACGATCCCTCAGCATTTCTACAGGCAAGGTTACTATAAAAGCAACTACGTATTTTGCGGTTTACTGGACCTATTGAGTCACAAAAACTGCACTGTAAAAAATACTTAAACTTAATTTAAACTAAATTTACGGTGTTTATCCAATTGATTTGTCCAATGTATTAGAACTTACAAAACAAAAGTTATCTCAACTTTCAGGAGTAAATAAAACTCAAAAAAGGCCATGCAAAAAAGAAACAAAATATAAATATAGCTGCAAGCAGCGATGATGGGCCCAAGCCCAGTGACACTGCCAACCCGGTGGCTTCAGGGCAAATACAAATGGTTTCAGAATATCATCCTAATCTGCCATGTCTGTGTTTTTCTCAGACAACCTCTATAAAAATTCCAGAGAAAATTACATATTAGGCCTGATGAGGTCATACTAATACATGCAAGCGTGTTTAATATAAGGACCAAGTTTTCGGACCCTATTCAAGGGGGCGCCGTAGAACCCCTGTGCCATGCCTGGGTCCCAGCCTCTGTGGCATCCTAATGGCCGCAGATTCCAATTTGTGTGCCAATTTTCAAGAGTTTTTGAGCATGTTAAGGCCCCCAAAAAGCCCCGGATGGTTGAAAAAAAAATAAAAAAAATCCTTAGAAAAACAATAGGGCCCTGAGTCTTAGTGGCTTTGCCCTAATGAAATGAACCCATTATAAACCAACACAATTACCCCAAATATTGCGCAACTAGTCAAGCACAGTTTCTGAACAAAGAACTTCAAATTGAATATTGCTGCAATGTTAAGGGTCACACATATATTAATGATACACACATATATATCATCGCTGTCAGGTGGAAACCTTGTTATTATTTTAATTCTCAATTACTATTGGTCATCCTTTACGTTTGTATGTGGGTTTTGGAAATATTTAACCAATGAAAAGTATTAAAAAGAGCTTGTGACTAAACCTCGTAACTCCATTGGACCCTCCGCCCACCTCTATCGTGAATGAAGTGCCGCACACATTCTGGAGTGTCTGTGCTTATTTACAATACAAGGGTAAATAAAGAACTGGCTCTTTGAATAAATACAGCCAGGGCCTAAAATGAACACTTGCCAAGCGCCAAATGCGAGTAAAAATATGAAAAAAGTATATGAAAGTGTCAATTGGCAGTTGGCCAGTAACAGAAAGCCCAGAAAACATAAACAGTTGAGAAAGAAAATGCATGTGTAACAGTATATTGGATCAGTGCATTCGCTCTTAAAGTGACAGCAACCCAATATTCCTGCTAGTCCATTTAAGCTTGATTTCAGTAAAATATGATTACAATATAATGACATGCAAGTGTCTGACTATATATATATATATTGCATTTAGTGAATGAACAAAACAAAGTAGTATTATTTAGGATAACCATTAAGACAATAATTGAGATAACCTAAAAATATGAATGCATCAAAGTTGCGAAGTTTTTACGTTTTTACAGTGTACAGCTCTCTGACACACTACAAAAATGGCAACAGCGTGGAGGAAGACGAGGGAGAGGAGATGAAATTTACTGCAAGAGATGCTTATTTAACACCTGACCTCATTTATGTGGCCTGAACAGTGAGTTCAGCATTGCTGTATTGCTCTCTTTCTGAAAGACCAACCTGTACGTTTATGGGATCGTTTACAGTACTGATAATCTGCTCACAGAGATTTACCTGTGTTACACTATTTAACGACACTGATAACTGTTTTCTTTCTTTCAGTGTCTCTTTCAGCTGGGGTTTTTATTGAGAAGGGTGATGCAGGTTTATATCTGTTCCCGTTTGACGAATGACACAATATAAAGCATGAGCTGTGATAAAAGATCAGGGAGATATTGGACCTTGTGAGATTAATGTCAAACTTATTTTGGAGCTCCCAAGCGCTCAGAGAAGTCCTGATGAAACGACTCTCGGTTGGGCCATTACCACATCCCGTCAGGATGAAGTATTTCTGGATTTGGGTTATTCCACCCCTCCAAAATTAATTTAATGTTTCGTTCCGTCTCTTCTTTTAACATTAACACAATATTTCATTCCTATTACCTTTCTGTCAGAGATAAATCCAATCAAAGGAGAAAATATTGTCACAAATCTGATTTTTGCCCTTGAAATAATGACATTTTCTCAGATGTCTTTCTTTATGAGAAATGAGAGAACATTGTTGACATAAAAGTGTGAGTATAGAGCTATAAATTATGTGTCACTGAGAACTAAATTGACAATTCCTTTTAAATTCTAAATGAATTCCAGCATTTGAATTGAGGTAGCAAACGGGTGCTGGATTCATGAGATTCTTAAGAATACATTTCTTCCTAACTGCATTTTTCTTGTTATTGCTAACATTTTATTTTGATGGTCCACTTTAGACATTCTATTAACTATAAGTAATTTTGCAACAACATGTCAACTAACTCTCATTAGAGTATTAGTAGACTGTCTGCTTAATATCTGCTAACACTTTATTTTGATGCTCCCCAACAGACATTCTATTGACTATGAGTAACTTTGCTGCTACACTTAAGAAAAAAATTCTGAGAACTATTTAGTTTATGATTCGTATTCATACATTAAAAAAAGAAAAGAAAATATGTTTACATTTATGAATACAAATCACAAACTAAACGGCCCATTTCCTTGATCCACTAAGATTTATACAAAATGTTTTATTAAGCTCTATTTTTTTACTCATTTAAAATTATTAATTCATAATATTAATAATTGTAAGGATTATTCAATTTAATTTGATGAAATTTTACTATACAATAGAAATTCGTAAATCTTAAAACAGGCTTAATTTTTTTTTACAAGTATACGTCAACTTATTCTACCAACCTAACCCTACTAAAATCTACTAATACTCTAATGACTACATGTTGCAAAGGACCATCGAAATAAAGTGGAACCTTATTCTCTAATAAGAAAATTCAAATATATCATAAAGATTGAAAGAAGTAGTATAAAATATAATACAAAGCAACCTCACATAGGGGAGTATACAAAGACTGTCATTTTATTCTTAAGTAAACTAAAAAAAAAAAGAACATTATAACGATAAAAGATAAGATAAAATATTTGAATTGAACTTAAATTTTTCAAGAATTGCACTTAAAGCTTTACTTACCCTCAAACCATCCTAGGTGTATATGTATATTTCAGATGAAAACAATCAGAGATATATTTAAAAATATCCTGGCTCTTGCAAGCTTTATAATGGTAGTGAGGAAAAAAAAGCGAAGCGATTGTTTTTTGTTCCAAAAAATATCCATATTTACAACTTTATAAACTAAAATAACTAGCTTCCGGCAGACGGCTGTAAACATACTGTACAAGTCGACTTGCGCCACAAGAGTAACCTGTGACGTGATGTATGACGCAGGATGTAGGAGTCTTATAAGCTTAGACGCCTCTCACGGTTTAAAAAACAGAGCTGGGCAACAAACTCAAGCTCCTCTTCTCTTATATCAAAATCCTCTGACATTTCTCTTTAAAAATAATAATTTCAAAACACTGGAAAAAACACTAAAGCCAGGATATGTTTTTAAATATATCTCTGATTGTGTTCGTCTAAAAGAAGATAGTCACTTAGGATGACTTAAGGGTAAGTAAATCAAGGGATAATTTAAATTTTTTGGGTGAACTAACACTTTAAAAATCTTCTAATGAACTTATAATTCTTAATTTTTATGGTGCGTTCACACCAGACGCGAATGAAGCGTTAAGCGTGAGTGATTTACATGTTAAGTCAATGCAAAGACGCGACATCCTGCGGTGCGATTCGCATGAACGAGGTGGCGCGAATTGAGTATTTTGGGCGTTTGATGCGTGTAACATGTGATTCGCGTAAATCGCCAGAGTTGAAAAGTCTGAACTTTGGCAAATATTTGCGCCGCGTTAACCAATCAGGAGCTTGCTGTAGTAGTGATGTGATTACGACGTAGTGAGCGGAGGCAGAATTCCGAAACAACAATGGAGGACAAAATCATAGTCGCTGTATGATACATCATCGTACTTTTATAGAAACAGGAATAAAAAGGATCTTGCTTGGAAGAAAGTGAGTGAGGAGGTCATACAATCTGGTAAGTTGGTAAAAAATGCTCTTTACTCAATTTGAGCTATATATATATATATATATATATACACACACACATATTGAGACTACAAGCTAGCTAAAGCGGGCAAATTGAGCTTATTCGCCGCATTTTACAACTACTTTCACACACACGTAAAACTTCTCAGATTCTCTCCAGAACTCATTGAAATCTCTTAAACGAATCGCAGCTCTCATGGCTGAAAGACGAGACTTCACTATCAGTGAACAGGTTTTACTCCTGAAGGTATTCCAGTCAGGGGGCCGTTCTCAATATCACCTGCTAACCCTCAGATCCATTTGCCAGGAAGTTTCCATAGAAACTTGTCTTAGTAAACAGTGCTTTATTACACAGTGGGCTAGAAAAGACGCTGGTCTGACTCTCTCAAAAGTCTGGCAGCAGAGATACCATATAACAAACAAGTATTAAAGTGGGAAGGAAACAGGACATCCTGTACCTGCCCTGAGATTATTCCAGGTGGCAAAGCTGTTCGCAGCTCCTATAGGGGCGTAACAGTTCAGATTTCTCAGTTTGGAGTCAGTCATTATATTTGAAATGCTCCAAATAAAATTTGTGGTTAAAGTTGTTATCATAATTGCTGATTATAGAGGCTGAGTGTTCAGTGTGAGTTTTATGAATCTCCTCAGTAATTTTCACGAGCGATAGGAGGTGTTTCCCTACGGCCAGTTTATGATTACACTCCTTTACCACCTGCTCTCGACTGGTAATTTGTCGACTTCAGTCTGTGACTAACTGATATCAGTCCCGCGTCCCTCCCTAAACACGTTTCTCCCGCCCGGAAGGATCAGCACAAACGCCAGCGCTCGCTGTATGAAGTCCTGCTGTCGTAGTTCATCATTTCACCCCATAAGCAAAAGTCTCAGCTTTCTTATTTCCCAGCGCTCCGGGCCCTAAGAGACATATGCAATCTCATTTAAAGCAAGCATCCTAGGTAAAGGTGAAGTCTGCGGCCATTGCTCAGCATTATGAATACGAGTTTAATTTGTTAGAAGCTCCTGTCGGCCCCTGCGATTCACCGCCGCTGGAAGTACATGTCGGACCAGCAGTGCATCATGGTAAATGAAGGCTTTTACCTCCTGCCTGCCGGGGAGAATTTCATAATAGAGCTTTTGATTTGAATAAATGTCTCTCTTGCTCTCTCTCTTCGACCCAAAGAGCGGCATTCATCTTGTTGCAGTCATGAGATATTGGGTAATAGTGACAAATGTGGTTTGACTCATACAGCATGACCATGCAGTTCTGCTTTCTCAAACACACACACTCGAACGCACCTGCTCGTTTATCTTGAATATTACACACCACAGACACAAACCGCAAATCTTGTGGATGTTGAAAGAGCTTGTTTCTGTCAGTGGGGCCCCAAATCTGTATTAATCTCTTCAAAAACCAATTAAACTGCTAAAAAAAAAAATCAATGTTCAGTTATTGTAATTATTATTTATATAAATAACTATTTATTATAAATTATTAATATAATTTTTTTATGATTATTTATTTCAAATAATACCATTACATTTTTAAAGAACTTTAAAAATGCATGATTAAAAGCAAATATGTTCAAATATTTCCTGAGATATTATAATTATTCTTTATAGAAAAATGTATATTTATATAATTAGTATTATATTATTCATTTTGATTAATAACATTATATTATTTACTAATTAACTTATTAACTTTAAAACTAGGTCTGCATGATTGTAACAAAAAAAAATCACAATTTTCAGTTATTTATTGAGATATTGCAATTATTATTTATATAGAATATATATTATTTATATAATTATGTGACTATTAATTTTGATTAATAACATAAAATGTTTACTTATGTACAGAACTTAAAAATATGCCTGCATGATTGCAACAAAAATAATAATTCAGTTATTTCCTGAGATATTGTAATTATTATTTATATAAATTACATATTATTTATATAATTATGTGATTATTAATTTTGATTAATAACATTACATTTTTACTTACGTACAGAACTTTAAAAAGTTCTGCCTGATTGTAACAAAAATAATAATTTTCAGTTATTTCCTGAGATATTAATATATAATTATTACGTGGTTATTAAATTTGATTAATAGCTATATATATATATATATATATATATATATATATATAAAAATTTTGACAAACAATTTTGATAAAATTAATAATGTGATTATTAATTTTGATTAGTATCATTACATTTTTACTTTTTGGTATGTGGAATTTTTAAGGTCCCATTACACTGTAATCAATAAAGATCAATTATATTATGATTATAATCAAAGGATACAGTATATTTCTATGTGCGTTATATAGTCATGGTGTTAACTAAGCAATATGCAAAAAATAAACTTGACTGAAATCTTTTTTGTATGTAGTCTCTCGTGCTTTACATGAGGAGCAATATTTATGTAGAGTTGTTGCCTACGTAGGGATCAGCATACGCAGTAGACTAGGTTTTGGAAGTTTACACTTGTCCTTCTTAGAAAAAAAACATTTACGCTTATGCTGCTGTCTTTAAAGCAGGGTGTTAAACCCAATCTGAAGCTGTTGTTCTCCACTTTGGCCAAACATCACACATTTGAGATGTGACACACATGTGTGGCCCACAGAGACTGGGTGTAATGTGTGTGTCTCAAACCTCACACACATTCACTGCCTTCAATCCTCCTGGAAGGCTCCTACTCAAGAGTTCAGATGTCATAACACAATTCTGGACAGAATGAAAGCTTTTTAGTGCTAATGAAACACTGCAAACAAAATCATAATACGACATGCAACAGCACAAATAAATATAATAGAGCAAAGATACAAATAAAATAAACAGGTTTTTCAGGTATCTAACAGTAGTTTTCATGTACAGAAATTGAATCAAGTAATCAAATGTAAAATAGCACTGCATATAAATTAAATAAAGATGAATTATCATTAAAGTTACAAAAGCTTTTCAGTCAAGAACAATGAGTGATTTCCTTGTCTTTTGTTGTTTGATTAACATTAAAAACAGAAATATTAGGCTGCTGTCACTTTAAGAGTGAATGCACCGATCCAATACGCTGATACTGTTACACATGTGTTGTCTTTCTCGACTGTTTACGATGTAGACTAAGCAACGGTTTCACCATAGCAGTGTACAATGAGACATTTCATGAGACAGATTATTTACAAGTCGTCAGTTTTACCAATAATTGGAATAAATTTTCAAAACTATTTTGCTACAAATAATTTTCTATTGAAAGGGGACCTATTATGCCCCTTTTCACAAGAGGTAATATAAGTCTCTGGTGTCCCCAGAATGTGTCTGTGAAGTTTCAGCTCAAAATACCCCACATTTATTATACCCATTTATTATAGCTTGTCAAATTTGCCCCTATTTGGGGTGTGTGTCTCTTTGAATGCAAATGAGCTGCTGCTCCCGGCCCCCTTTCCAGAAGAGGTTGTTCAACAACAACAAAGCTGGAGAATCTCACGCAGCCAAAATGAGGATTGTCAGTAACGGTGTTCAGCCTTACATTGTTCAAACCGGAGTCGGACACTGATGGAGAGACTCAGGAAGAAGTTACAACTTTTAGAATGAAACTGGACATTTCTGAATGATTAGTGGATAAATGTATGTAGTTGCTGTGGAGTTGATTCAACTCATCGACTAGCATGTGCCATCATGTTAATCTTCAACGCATTACTTTTTCAATTTACAACTAAATATCTAAGTTACTTTTTCACATTTATTGACTGACAGCTCTCCTGTCCTCATGTTGAGAGAAATAAAGTGCAGAAGTGTGTGTGCGCTGTGTGAACATGATGGTTATTGTAGATCTAGCATAAATGTGAACATGCATTTACTCATCTCACTTGCACAAAAACATTCATTGTTTCTCAAAATGAATAAAAACAGTGAAATGCAATCTCAGAATCTTACACAAACCTGTAATAATTAACTATATTAAATTACACAAATATACTTTATGTATTTAATCTCATTTTATTAACCAATGTCTTTGTTGCTGCCCTTCAATGATCTAATACAACCACACTAATAAGCAAAAATGACTTTAGATTAGATTTAGAAATAAGACTGATAAACTTTGTTCTGTGTCCTATTCTTCTTTAATCCAGAATAGCAGCACAGCTAAAGGGTTTGTTTGAGTATCGCCCTATACTGCGCTGTACTGTAAATTAAAGATGCACCGATCGATCGACCAGGGACAGGAATTGGCCGATTTTCCTCATGATCAGCCCGGATCGGTGATCGGCTGATCAGTCTCACTTCTTACCGTCAGCTGCGCGTTCTCGCTCTCTTCTCTCAGACGGCAAAGTGACACACACCCGCGCGAGGGCCTCCTCTCTTTCACTCGTCTCATTCGCTCCGGTTAAATAGTGCTTGTATTGCGTATAATTTTTTTTTACAGGTTTCTGCGGGAATGACTAAAATCACTACTGATCACCACTGATCACCACTGATCTATATAGGTGGAGTGGACAAGCCACGCTCAGTCTCAAACAGAGACAGAAGTCAAACAGTCACAACAACATGGTCAAATACATACAAAATTATGTCAAAATGCCCGTATTGGCGATTATTCAGATAAACACAGTCAGTTTTGGATAGTTAAATAGCTAAGAAAGAGAAAGCATGTTGTCTAACAGTATTGGGTCCGTTCATAAACTCTTAAAGGGACAGCAGTCAAATATTCCTGCTGCTGTCTGTCATGTTATTTAAAGCTGCAGTCCAGAACTTTTTTTGGTTAAAAATGATCCAAAATCAATTTTTGAGCAAGTACATAACCAGCAAGTGTTCAAAACAATCTCCATATCTTAGCCTGATTCACAACGGTAAGCTTAATGTTTTATAATAAGAGCGACCTGGTGGATTTCCGCGGGAAATTCGAGCATGCAGCAGTTTGTCTTTGAGTCATTACGTCACATCTGTAAACAGAAAGGAAGGAGTTCCAGCAAGTAGTTATATCATGTGAGGATGCTGCTTATAGCGGATCATTTATAGCCTTTTCTCACAGCAGCTGAAATAGCTAAACTTATCATTTTGATGGAGGATTATAATCCAGAAAGGTCCAAATGGCAATCATCAGTAACAACTGATTCACCCGTAGTCAAAAGCAAAAGACTTCGGACTGTGGAGTGGCTACAGATATTGAAATCTATAGGTAACGCTAATACACAGTCACACAATGCTGATGTTGTTAACATTAACAATTTGAGAACAAACTATAACAATAATAATAAGCGATCGTTAGATTTAATCATCATTAGCAGCACGATTTATTGTAGGCCTAATGCTTTTTTCCCCAGTTGGCCAGAACAAAAGTGGCAGAAAACTTGTTCAGCTGATATTTTCCAGTAAAAATTCTTATATTGGTCATACTTTCTAGACGTAGAATCTATGATTCTAAAGTACAGCATCCACACCAGTGTAGTGATTGACAGCAAACATTAGATTCATCCACTGAGGAGTCGTGCCGATGCACAATGCACGTATAGATAACAATTCTGCATATGACTGCAATTGCAGGTTTCAAACAGAGATGGCGACAAAGAGGGAAAATGCCAGACTGCAGCTTTAAAGAAAAAAAGACAAAGAAAATCACTTTCTGCTCTTGACTGAATACGTTTTATAACTTTAATGGTAAGAATAAATCTGTATTTAATATATACAATAAAGAAAACAGAAATTAAGGTAACCAGTGTAAAATAACACTGGATGTGTTATTTTACATCTGATTACTTTAATTTCTGTTGTATTTCTTACCTGAATAAAAACCCACTTAACCTGAAAAACTTAGTTTTATAGCTCTCTTTGTTCTATTGTATTTATTTGTGCTGTTGTTTGCCATTTTTTTTTTATTTGTTCTTATTTTATTACTGACTTTTTACTTGTTTTGTTTTTTTAATGAAAATAAAACTTTGCATTGAAGAAAAGTATATTTTTGTATTATATTTCTTAGAAAGAAAATCAGAATCAGCAAAAATCGGTATCTGCAGATCACACTAACAAAAAAATCAGAAATTGGAACTGTAAATATGCATTTCCTTCAGCCTGAGGCTTATTCATCTCACTTTTGGTGTGAAAGGGCCTTTACATTTGCCAAAAATATAACTTTTTTGTTGTTATTAAAAAACAAACAAGCAAGCCCAGCCCAGGTGAGAAAAAGTAGTGTAACAAATTACTTTCCATAAAAAGTAACGCAATTAGTTACTTTTTTAAAGAGTAACGCAATATTGCAATGCATTACTTTTAAAAGTAATGGTCAAGAATTGGTCAAGAATTTCGTCAAGAATTTCATTAAATATACATTCAATATTGCTTTTTTTTTGTTTTCTTACAAAACCCTATCGTATATATCCCCAGAACACTTGAAATATACTGTATATGGGATCATTCTGAGATACTCAGATACTCATTGTTTTGCGTCTTTTTTAGAAAAAGCTTGATGCTTGATCACTGCCTTTAAATGGACAAAAACGAGTGGGGTATTTTTTAAAAATTCCCCTTTTGATGCCCATAAAAGAAATACAGGCATGCGGCATTAGAACAACACCAGGGTGAGTAAATGATGACTCAATTTTCATTTTAGGGTGAACTATCGCTTTAAAGTGCCGCTATTATGTCTTTTTTTTTATAATGTTCCTAATATTGTTTTGGGAGTCTCCTACACTGTGCATGCAAGGTCAAAAAACACTTTTGTTTTCTCATAATATACATTTAATTTTACCTCAGTTCTAAACGATTGGTAAACGATTCGTTTGAAGCTGATAAACAAAAGTTGTGCTCCATCCTTGATCATTACTCCAAGTAATAAGACAGACAAGCTGTATTAATCGACTCATTTTTAGACAATATTGGACCCACATCTGAATAGCAGAATTACTTAAATGTGAGTTAGCCGGTTAGCAGACCAGGGCGTACGTTACACAACATAACATACAAAACTACGAATTTTGAACGATAGCTATAAAATATAAACGTCAATTATTAATCATACTTACAGGTTGAGATTCAGAGGACCAAGCTGGTCCAAATAAACTGGGCAGTGATCCATATTTTAAGACCAAGCGTTTTGTGAATCCTGCGTTAAACTCCCCAAGGTTTGAGAAGCAGTCGTCCGTAAAATGAGTACAAAAGATTGTACTGATGTGGTATTGTTGAAAAAATGAATTCACCCTGGCGTCTGCGCGCAGTAAGTGGGCGAGCAATATGCTAATTTTTCGTTTTGACGAGAGTCAATAACTTTATATACGGTGTACTTTCAGATTTAAAACTTTGCAGGATGTTTTCATTCACTTAGAGCTATGTTACACACTGCATGAAAGGTCATTTTCAAAAATCCATAATGGGGCACTTTAATAAATGAAGTCATTCTGTCTACAGTCATTATAATTAGCTTTATATAGTCTAGAAACAATAGAAGTGCATGTAATGCAGCTCAGCAATGAAAATGAAATCTCAGCTCTACAGAAGCTTAAGCTAACCCATCCAAACCTTCTCAAACTGTCCTAGTTAAGAGAATATTTTAAGACTTCGCACACAGGTTCGTTTACTCACCACAGGACAGTCTCGCTTTTAAGACGTCTAGCACATGAGAGAAGGAAGACTGAGTGAGCTTCAATCTAAATATCAGCTAAATGAGAGATAGTGTTATATATCTATTAATAACAGCGTAGAGCTAGAACAGAAACACAAAAAACTAATTGACAACTGAGAGGAAAAACTAAGTGATGAAGTCGTAACAGAAAGGGCTGTCAGGATATCGTCCTCATCTCATTATGTTGAAGATCTTTGCTAATGCACTAATAACTCACACAACACATTTAGCTGATGGCGGCACAATGACGCATCTCACAACGATTCGGATGTGAAAACAACATATGCTCAAATAAGTCTAACGATGATTCTACATTCAGCCTCTTTCACAGAAACCATTTCAATAGAAATCTGCATAATAACCCCAAACAAACAAACTTAGAAACAAACAGATGAACAAACAGAGTTGATCATTCAAGCAGGAGGCAGCGACGCTCGTCTGCCACATCCCACATCCAATTACTGATAAACAATGTTTGAAATGCCACCTACAGAGATTTGTGTTCAATTTATGTATATATATATATTTCATTGTTTTTAACTTGCAATTTAAGGACCATTATGGAAGAACACTTAATTTCTCATAATTTGCGTACTTAATTTATGTGCTTATGCACTATTTTTATTTGTAGTATTAATAGTATTAGTGTGTTCACACTGAAAATTTGAATCAAGAAGTAGTGCACTTCAAATACCTGGATCATGCACTTATTTTACTGGAAAAATAAAAATATGTGTGAAATGTTGGACACCTCAGGTGCTCAACTGTTAGTTTTAATAGTGAAAGATGAGAAGGTTATCAGACTCCGATGCTGCATTACAAAATAAACATATAAAATTCATACACCAGAGAGTAGAGTACAAACTGCAAAGTGTACAGTACTTCCAAAGAATAAAAGTTGGTGTGTTTTTTTTGTTTGTTTGTTTTTTGTGCTGCTGTATGACTACATTCAAATCTGTTTTGATAGTACAGACTCCAAACAGTCGGGATAAAAATGTGTATTTTATTCTTCTAGAAATGATTAGTTAAAATTTACGATGTATTAATGTTGTTGGACTAAATCTCTTTTCCTGTGATTCCAATGCTTTAAATAATCAAATTAAATGATTTAAATGATTTTTCATTTTGGATTAAAGAGCACATTTGATAAAGTTTGTGAGGTGCATGATATCTAATGTATTTATTTATTTATAAATAAATAAATAATAAAAGGTGCATAAAATAGTTTTTTATTTACTCATTTATTTATTTAAATATGTATTTATTTATTTGTTTGTTTGTAAATACATTCTAAAAGATGCATAGAATATTTGCATTTACTTTAAATTTATTAAAAAACAATTGATTTATTTATAAATGAATAAATAATAAAATGTGCATATTTTTTATTTACTTGCCCCTAAATTTATTACAATATTATAAATTACATTATTTACAATATTACAATATTTAACTATTTATTCATTTATTTATAAATAATAAAATATGCATAAATATTTATCTTTACCTGCCCCTGAAATGTATTAAAAATCAATTTATTTATACATACATACTTAATAAAATATACATAAAATAATTGTATTTACTTACCATTTAAATTATTTAAAGTTATTTATTTATTTATAAATACATAAAAGATACATAAAATATTTTTATTTACTCACCACAAAAATATTTAAAATGTATTTATTTATTTGTTTATGAATAATAAAATATGCATTAAATATTGTATTTACTTACCCCTAAAGTTATTTTGAAAAATTATATATATTTATAAATAATAAAATATGCATAAATATCTTTGTTTTCTTGCCCCTGAAATTTATTTAAAATAAATGCATTTATTTATAAATTAATAATAAAAGATGCATAAAATATTTGTATATACCTGCCTCTAAATGTATTAAATAAATAAATAAATGTATGTACGCATGTATGTAAACAAACAAACTTCTTGTCTAAATTAGTGGACTAAACGTTATCCTTTCTCAAAACATGTTTTGTACCTATCAAAGGTGTGTGAGCAGAGATTTTTCCCGCTGGTTGATTTGGTTTTGCAGTGTGCCACTGTTTGCAGCTCCTGACGGTGTTGTATGAATCAATGTATCATCTTTCCCTAATGATAGACCTGTCTCAGAAAAAGAAAGAGCATTGTGCAACAGTGTTCATGAAAGCAGCCATTCTTTTCATGGTATACATACAATGCGAGTTGCTATAGTGATGTTTATTACTTACACTACAGACGTCAGTACTGGCACCATGAATAGGGATATTCTTCAAACAGACTAATAAAGACAGCGCTGCTAATGAGGCGCATGTTTTTCCCAGTGCATTCCGGGCATTAGGGCTCTGCTTTGGACTATAATCTGCCTTCAGGAACGCCGCGGCTCAGAGTGCCAATTCCAACCCCGCAGGCCCTTTTACGGACGTAATTTAGTTGTGTTTTCTACACGGCCCGTGCTTTCATCATGTGTCTGCTCATTGTGGATGTGACTTCAAGAGGGACCTGGTCATTTCACAAGGTGTTACGCTTTTCACTCTCCACAGTGAGCGTGACAACATGCCGAATCATTTACATGCATCATAGCGCTTTTGCATGTACTGAGCTGAGATTTGAAAACATAGCACTGTTATTTTCAAATGGACAGTTCGTCATTTACTCACCCTTATTTTGTTCCAAACTAACATGTTATTTTCTCTGTGAAACACAAAAAAGTAGCAGCATTTACTGTGTTGATGTGGCACTTTTGATTTTTAAACATAAGAATATGGTAGGTAAGTAGGTAGGTGATTATATTCTATATAATGTGCGTGGAACAGGGAACCGCTATCAATATGCAGAGTATTGAAATCGCTTTTGAATTTGTGTGCGCTTTTTACTTTCGCGTTCGAATCCATGGCACACGTACTCTGTGTATAGAGAGCGGCAGTACTGACCACACATCTTACAAGAAAAGATATTTGTCAGTGACACCCCAAATCCTCTGCCATCGTCTTGTCAGTCATCTCCTCTTACTCGTCACATGATAAGTGAAATCTGATGTACTGTAATACAACCGACTACTGCTGCAAGACTAACAATGTCCCTTTAGGGCAGGGGTGGGGAACGTTGATCCTGGAGGGCCATTGTCCTTTAATTAGGGTTGGAGCTAAACTCTCAGGACAATGGCCCTCCAGGATCAACGTTCCCCACCCCTGCTTTAGGGGCTCTGTAGAATGCGTTACTCATTTTCTGTGTCTTTTGAATTTTAAATTTGGCTTCGGGTATATCCCTAATAAGCAGATGCACTTAATTATACAAAACCCCTCACAGATTTGACCTCTCAAAGGTCAATGTCATTGCTCAAAGGTTTCTATTTCGTAGCTCAGGAGACTTCAATTTGTTTCCATTTAAGAATTAATTTATCTCAGACGTTTCTATAGAAACTTGTTTCCGCCACTAAATAGAAAAATAAAAAAGGTAACTTTTTAAACTCACAGTTGCGAGTTATAATGTCAGAATTGTGAGTTATAAAGTCAGAATTGCATGATATAAAGTCAGAATTGCGAGATATAAACTCGCAATTCTGAGAAGTTTATATCTCGCAGTTCTGACTTTTTTCTTTCAACTGCGAGTTTATATCACACAATTATGACTTCACAACTCGCAATTCTGACTTTTTTCCTCAGAACTGCAAGATATAAACCCATTTGCGCCTTATAAAGTCAGAATTGTGAGATATAAACTTTTCTCAGAATTGTGAGTTTATATCTTGCAGTTCTGACTTTATAAAATGCAATTGTGAGTTATAAAGTCAGAATTGTGAGATATAAACTCGCAATTCTGAGAAGTCTTTTTTCCCTCTCACAATTGGACAATATAACACATAATTCTGAGTTTATATCTTACAATTCTAAGAAAAAAGACAGAATTGCGTGAAAAAAAGTCCGAATTTAGTTATTTTTTTCTCACAATTGCGAGTTTATATCTCACAATTCTGACTATAACTTATAATTCTGAATTGTGAGTTATAAACTCGCAATTGCGAGAAAAAAAAGGCAGAATTGCAAGTTATAAACAATTCTGTGAGATATAAACTTTATAACTCGTAACTGTGATTTTTTTATTCACAATTCTGACTTTTTTCGCGCAATTGCGACTTTATATCACGTAATTCTGCCTTTATAACTCGCGATTGTGACTTTATATCACGCAATTCTGACTTTATAACTTGCGATTGTGACTTTATATCACGCAATTCTGAGAAAAAAGTCAGAATTGTGAGATAAAAAGTCACAGTTACTTTTTTTTCATGGCGAAAACAAGCTTCCATATGTTTCTCATTAAATTCCTTAAATAAGAATAAAAAGGAACGCACATTTCAAAGTAGAAGAACTGGCATTGTTTTTCAGAGAAACAAGTATTTGAACTTAGCATGTTTCCTAAATATCTGCAAACATATTATGGTATTTTTTTGCTTTAGTACAGTCAAAAAATTACATACAGTTTCTAATGTTATATATAATGTTTCATGCCTGGAGTTATAAAATTCACAGAAATAAATTACATTTTAACATATATTCACATCGAAAACATAGTTATTTCATACATCTTAGCCTTAAAACATTAAAAAAATCTCATCGACCCTAACCCTTTGAACGGTATTTTATGTGTTCTTGTGTTGAAAGCTCAGTGTTTGTTCAGTATTTGGGTCGGCACAGATTGTGTCTGTGGGGTTTCGATTTGTGCTCAAGTTCTCCGAGCGCTGAAGCACATCCTCCTCTCTGCATGACTATCCTCTTTCCTAACCTTTCCACTCTTATTTATTTATTTTTTTTTTTTGCATTGGAGTTATTAATAAGCATGTGGGAATCAGTGTTGGGGAGTTACTAACTTACAAGTGTTAAATCACTTTTAAAACAATGGCAAACTATCCAAAAATACGGCTCTAATCTGATATTTATAAAGATATTGTTCCTTTAAATAGCTACAATGTAGTTTTCTATTGTTTAGTAGCTTGTAGCTACAAGGACTGACTTTTTTTTACGATAAGCTACAGTTTTGAAGTAGCTTCCCCGACTTTATCTCTCTCCATCTACTCGATCTCATTTCTCTACCAGGTCAGCAGAAATGTGCTGGGTTATTTGCAGCTGTTTCTCAGTTTCAAAGGAATAAGGCAGAAGGTGTTCTGTGATTGATCTGTAACATAAGCGAGAGAGAATGACGGTAAGTGATGAAACACACGAGAGGAAATGATGTTTCTGAGGACGACAGGCCTTGGTGGAACACAGCGCACTGTATGAATCTGACACAAGACGCTCTTTGTCCTTGACTCACAACCAGTTCTGCTAAGATAAAATAAAATAATATTCTATATTAAAATATTAATAAATATAAAAATATATTCTAAACAAAAATAATAAATTCATTAAATAAATAAAATCCCATAAAAACTAAACTAATCCAAAATAAAAAAATAAAAATAATGGATAAATATCACTCGCTATTGTTGCCAATAACACAAACCTCCTTCATCTTAAATGGATGAACCCTGAACACTCGTCCAAGCAAGCTGTACGTGTCTTGAGGAGTTTTCAAACAGTGAGGACAGGAACATTTCACGGCCGGAATGACCTGGTTTGGATGGTCAGCACATGCACGCAGTATCAGGGCTGTCTGAGTGGACACTGACGCCTGCCCCTCAGACCATGAGCTCAATTCGTTGCACAGCGGGAGGCGAGCGGCGGCACTCAGGGCTGTGGGTGGAAATCAGCTTCCTACCGGGTATGTTTCTGCCTGGGGCCAGATCTGTTCAGATTAACACCTCCTCTGCGGTCAAGAGCACCACATACATGCAAAACAGCACAACAAATCACTCTTCTGCAGCGATCCCATAGAAGAACCATTTTTTTTGGATCCCCAAGAACCTTTCAGTGAAAAAGTTCCATGTTCCATGAATGTTACAGGTTCTTTTTGGACAAATAATAAATTAAATTAAAATATAAAATGAAACAAAATAATAAAATAAAATAAAATAATTAACAAATCTAAACAAAAATAAACCAAAAAAAAAAAAAAAATCTAAAGAAACTTTTACACTAAAAAGAATCTTTTGTGGAATGGAAAGATTCCATGAATATTAAAGGTTCTTCATGGAACCACTGATGCCAATAAAGAACGTTTATTTTAAAGAGTTTACAAGAGAGACTAGATCAATGCAGATGAGATGATAGAGCTGATAGATGTGCTATGGAACAGCAGGAGGAAGATTCCTCAGTCCACAAACTGTGTGGAGGAGATCATTATCCCTGACGTCACCTCACCACAAGCTGTATGTGTTGGGGACAAGAGGACTAGGGCTGCAAGATATATCGTGATTTATCACAAATTTTATTGCACGCAATTTGGCAAAGGCTGCGATTATTTTATGCGCAGGTTGTCACAGCTGTACGGCTCTGTGATTAGTAGTAAATGCTTCTCCATCTGAAAGCTAGAGGACGCGCTCGCGCAGAAACTCCAGATATGACCTGCCGCAGAAAAAGATAATTTGCATCATATCGCTGTAGCTGAATAAACATAATCGCACTAAGAATCGGGTTTAAGTGCGATTTCAATGTTATTTTTTCATATTGTGCAATACATCGTGCAGAATTGTGAGTTATAAAGTCAGAATTGCGTGTTATAAAGTCAGAATTGCGTGATATAAAGTCAGAATTGTGAGTTATAAAGTCAGAATTGCATGATATAAAGTCAGAATTGTGAGTTATAAAGTCAGAATTGCATGATATAAAGTCAGAATTGTGTGATATAAAGTCAGAATTGCGAGTTATAAAGTCAGAATTGCATGATATAAAGTCAGAATTGTGAGTTATAAAGTCAGAATTGTGTGATATAAAGTCAGAATTGCATGATATAAAGTCAGAATTGTGTGATATAAAGTCAGAATTGTGAGTTATAAAGTCAGAATTGTGTTATAAAATCAGAATTGCATGATATAAAGTCAGAATTGTGAGTTATAAAGTCAGAATTGTGTGATATAAAAGCAGAATTGTGAGTTATAAAGTCAGAATTGCATGATATAAAGTCAGAATTGCATGATATAAAGTCAGAATTGTGAGTTATAAAGTCAGAATTGCGTGATATAAAGGCATAATTGTGAGTTATAAAGTCAGAATTGTGTTATAAAGTCAGAATTGCGTGATATAAAGTCAGAATTGTGAGTTATAAAGTCAGAATTGCATGATATAAAGTCAGAATTGTGAGTTATACAGTCAGAATTGCGTGTTATAGAGTCAGAATTGTGTGTTATAAAGTCAGAATTGCGTGATATAAAGGCAGAATTGTGAGTTATAAAGTCAGAATTGCGAGTTATAAAGTCAGAATTGCGTGTTATGTGCAATTGTGAGGAACGTTTTTTTCTCAGAATTGCGAGTTTATATCTCACAGTTCTGACTTTCTCAATCGTAATTGCAAGTTAAAATTAGTCAGCAAGTTTAAAAAAGTCAGAATTGTGAGATTTCAGTTTACCTTTTTTATTTAGTGGTGGAAACACGCTTCCATAGTTTTGCTATTTTGAGCTGCAGAAGTCTGTATTTCATGGGGAAACTGCTTGTTATGTATGATCTTTCAGACTGAGTGAAGGCACAGCTAATCTTATCAGGAGGAACTCAAAACACATGATTTGAGAGATCATTCATGTCACAAATGCTGCAGGACGAGTTTGTAGTTTGTTCAACTCACTAACACTTACACAAGCAATGGTAATGGTGATTCTTGCCTTAACAAATACTACTAAATGCATAAAAAAAAAGGTGTTATCTTCATAATAAAACGTTTGATGTTAAACACTTCTTGCTTCTTTTCATTTGAAAATAAAATATACTAATTTCAACAGCTGTACCACGAAACTCAGAAGGCAGGCTTTCAAAACGACTTTTAGATTCCCAACTTTCTCTTTTAAAAAGTTCAGTTTAGTGCTCTTCATCAGAAAGCTGGCTTCATGAATAATTCATGGCTTTATTAATGAGCTTATGGAGCATAGTAAAGTAATGCAGCTCTTGAATGACGCTCTCCTCTTCTATAAAGCACACGAAATAAGCAACCCTAAATGAATGTGTGTATGCCTGCACTCTGAATTAATAATTAAACCACTGACCTGTATGACTTTGAAACTAAAAATCCTGCATATATAACCACCACCTTATTCGGGGTACAGTATGCCAAAACTTCCCAAAACGACAACAACAAAAATCTGTGATATCATGAAGACAGCATTAAACAATCATGAAGAAACTCAAAAGGAGCAGCAGAATGTCATACACCATTACAACTGTGATGTCATACAGAAAAGGTTCCGCCCCTACGAATCCGCAATGTTCCGATGTTTCCTTACAGAACATATGGTGATGTCACAGAGGCACACTGTCCTTGACCTGAACTCCTCTAGAGAGTTCTAGCAGTGATGTTACCTCTCAGCAGTCAATTTAAAGGGGTCATGACATTGATTTTTTTTTTTATTATTTTAATATGTTCCTTGAGGTTCACTTTTAATGTTAATAATTTTTTTTCTCCACACGCTTGAGTCTGTTGACAAAAGGACAAATGGAAGGATATAAAGGAACGTTCGCTTCGACGTGTCCAGTTTAAACAGCACAGAAACTGAACGCACATCTGTATACTGTATCCAGTGTAGACAGCATCAGTGATTATAATGGCTTCTGTTTGCTTTTGACGCAAACGTCAGCCGTTAAGCGACTGAAAGACAGTGGGCGGGGCCTATGGTGCGATGATGTATAACTATTCGCCGATGTCTTGCTCTGGAGGTGGTCATATGCAAATTTATTTTTCGAAGTTTGTAGTGAAGTATGTTTAACAAGAAAATACTATTTTATTCTTTCTACTTCAAAATTTCAAGTTTAATTCAATGTATTATTTTATGTTTCCTTGTAATTATTTGTGAAAATTACCAGCAGTTTCTTAGTGAAAAAGTAAATCCTACACCAAATGTTGTTTCAGTGCAGTAAACAGCATCTGTATTCAGCAGAGAATCGCGCCGCAGTACTTTATATAAAGGGTGCTGCACCTGATATGACATTTCTGAATTCTGATCGCATGCTGCATGTGTTTATGCTTCTCCTTTCGGCCCATAATGAAACATGCTATCAGAATTCTGACAGCATCAGTGACCAAACATGCACTGATACACACGCATGCATACAAACACAGCCTGATCAGCTGTGTGATGTAACAGTGCATTTTCACTGAGTAAATGGTCATCTCACTGCTGAATAATGCATGGACTCCACTAATACAACCTCAACTACAGAAAACTACAGTGCAAACTTATATAAATTATTCTAAAGGAGCTTTAGATCTGTTCACAGGGATTGTGGGCTTTAAATAAATAGATTAAAAATATTAAACAAAACTAAAGGCCTGTTCACACCAAGGACGATAAACTCTATCAATAAAGATATAGTTCTAAAAAATATTCTAGATGTAAAAGAATAGCAGAGTCCATACCACAACTATAACGGCACCGAGAAATTATATAATTGGAATCACTTTCAGAACAATGTTTTCCAGCTGATGAACATTAAAAACACTTGCTGCGTTTACATGGACCCTAATAATCCGATTATAATCGGACTAGTAGCACAGTCGGAATAACCGCGTAAATCAGAATGAATTGGTTAAGTCTGATTCAAATTTCATTTGGATTGTAAGAGGTAAACTTTAAACTTTTTCTAATCAGTTCGAGAGGACATGTAAACACTTTATCGGATTGAAATCCGAAACTGGAAAGAACTTTGCATGTGCAATGATGAAGAAATGGCGTAATGATGTATGACGCACTGAATGAGCTGTTGTAGTTGTTGAATGTCAAAAGTGTCAAAAATGACTGCCGTGTCATTCTAAGGGTCACAATAACTATGAATGGAAAAGTTATTTCTTTGTGTACAGATGACAATATTTGTCAAAACAATCCCCATTAACCCAATATGCAAGAATAACTAAAAACGCTGTATTATTCATGCCAGGCCAGTAGATGGCGATGTCACTGCGTGCCTATAGACTGAACACATACGCATGTCATCACCGTTTTCACAAATTTGTGTTTTTGCTGTTTAGACAGAGACAATAATGGAATTGTTTTCAAAAACTTGCACTTTGAATCTTGTTTTCAAAAGTTTGCATTTTCAGGCCACCAAAACAGCATTGTCGTGTAAATGAACGGCCAAAAAGCCAAGCTTTTAGTTGAAAACTGTGTTGTGTAAACAGCCCCTAAAATTCTCCTTCCTCTCATCATCTGTGAAGTGGAGCAGTCCCAGCAGTCCTTGTTTCAGATTCTCATCCACAAACACTTTATTTTGGGTGTGGGAAGGGGCGTTTTTACTGCTTAATAAATAAATGCAGCACAGCACAACGGTTCATGTGTTTGTCGTCTCTTAATTAGGACCCAAAATAGATAAATATTGAAGAGGGCCTATTATGCTCCTTTTCACAAGATGTAATATAAGTCTCTGGTGTCCCAAGAATGTGTCTGTGAAGTTTCAGCTAAAAATACCCCACAGATCATTTATTACAGCTTGTCAAATTTGCCCCTATTTGGGTGTGAGCAAAAACACTTTTGTGTGTGTCCTTTTAAATGCAAATGAGCTGTTGCTCCCGGCCCCCTTTCCAGAAGAGGGCGGAGCTTTAACAGCTCGTGGAGAAAGAGCAAAGGACAAGAGAAAGACAGTAAAGAGACATATTGTTGAAATTATTTGCACACCATACGAAACCTTTTGCATTCGAACTAGTTGAACAGGGGGGCGCTTTATCTGCGCTCTGCATGGTCCCAATGGTCTGGAGCAGTAATGAGGACACAGGGCAGAGAAACCTGCTGTCCTTTGGACGTATTTTCAGACTGAGCTCCCTCTGCAGACATTAAACAGGTCATCTGCTATGAGGAGCTACCTCAAGTGTCCAGAGCAAATTTTCCAATAAGACCATTTCAATCACGGCCTCCTGACCTAAAACTAACAAAGCAAACCCTTAAAACAGCTGACCGAGAAACAGAGCTGGGTTCCTTTCCAGTGCCGTATTAGCCAGTGTGCCAATTATACAATGGTCAAAGGAAATTTCTAGGTGATTTTCACACTGCAATACGCCTTTTGGTGCCTCTAATTAAAAGAAAGAAAGAAAGAAAAAAACCTTAAATGTCTTTTGTGTTCCACAGAAGAAAGTAAGTTTTGGTTTGGAACGACATGAGGGTGATTAAATGATGACCGAATGTTCATTTTTGGGTGAACTGTCCCTTTAAGACCCAGTTTGGCACATGCTTGAAAAAGTAAATTCTTCTAAAGTCAAATTTAAACATGCAGAATCTCTGTGAATAATTCCCATGTTTATTATTCAGCATGTAACTGTTTTGCAAATAAGGATATTAGAAATCTGTCTTGCGTGAATGTCAACACAAAGCTCAGTTTGTTTTAGTTTTAGTCTCTCCTTCTTTTCAAGGCAGGGCTGTAACCACCATAGACACCGAGGGGGGCAACAATAAGTTGCGGCCATATTGTCCCCCCTCCAATATTTTATATTATTGATGCTGCTGTGCTGCACTCCATTACACACCTCTCTGTTTGTTGTAAGGATGACAAAAAGTTTTAAAAGTTACATTTTTAGGCTGCTCTGCCTCAGCGGTGTAACAGTGCTCATCAATGTCAAAATGATCGAGACGGCCAATCAAATCAAAGGAGGCAGGCCTTACTGTTCACAGAAGACGAATGTGAATTTCTTTCTTTTTTCATTTCTTTATTACCTTAAATCCCTTTTAATCCTTTAATTATTTAACAATAACACCCTTGTTTCAAGGCCTTTTTTCTTTTTATGTATGTTTTGTTTTCCACCCATATGCAATGTGCAAATATAATATACACTACCATTTCAAAGTTTGGGGTCAGTAAACTAGTGATTGAAACTAGCAAGTATCAATGTATGAAAAAAAAAATCAAAATAAGTTACTTTATGCTTAAAAAAAAAAAAAAAATCTGCCATCCGTGTCAGAAAAATACATTTAATTCAAACAGAAATCAAGTTTATTTTTCTGACCCCATCGGTTGACATTTATTCTTGTTTTAAGTACTTAATTTTTATGCATTTTTCAGAAAATAATACTTCTACTATGTCATTTTGGTTCTCAAGTTAATGTATCTTCATTTAAGAATGTATAGATATTTGTACTGGAAAACAACTGCACCCAAAGAGGGAGATGCTTGACATTTGACTTGAGGTGTTTAAAAACATCCAAGCTAATCAATGAACCTAATCAATCACTCTGGAACCTGGACCGCTGTTGGTCCCTGGTGACATATTTCCTGTTAAAACGATTTTTGAAATGGCATACAACACCGCAACCGTCAGAAAGACCACACAAAAGCTTTCTGACTGCAGGCGAGTCGAGTAAATCAGCAGATATGATAAACAGAAGGTCTGCCTGACGGAGAGCTTCTTGATCTCTTCGCCATGTCATTTAGACGGATGGCTTGGATTGGCCCAGGTCATTACCGCCTGACGTCTCTTCGGCAATGCTGTCAAATAAATCTACAGCAGCCCGGCGTCTGCCCCACCCGGGCCGTAAATCACGGTGATGATGAAGTGACAGACAGGTGAAGGTGTCTCTCTGGTCAAGGGCTGCAGGGATACAGATGGATACTTGGAGTCTCACACTCTACACAGCATCTACTGCAAGTCTGTGCATGCAAAACGCTGATGTATCAATATTCAACTCAAGTTTATTTGAATCCACCTTATTTTTAACGTACGGTAATTTGTAATTTGAATGTATAAGGCTTTCATTGTCATTCGCTTAAAGTTATTTTAGCTGTACAAAAACAGTCCATTAGGCTCCTTGATATAGCAAACTGGTATTTGTTACAATATTATATTAACATATTATCATAATTATAAACACACTGGTTAATAGCGCAAACAGTCGCATACTGCACTTTGTTATTCTTATATTTATTTACCTATAGCTAAAATCTGCCAATGAGGTCAGAAAAATAATTTAAAGGGAAAACAAGTTGTATTTTTATTTAAGTAGCGGCCTTTGCTATGATTGCAACAGAAGGGGCCTCCATCTGCTCACACTCGAAAAAGAGCCCCATCACCCACTGTCACGAAAATGAATTTTTGGGGCAAAAATGCCACGGAAATTAATAAAAATTCCCCCAAAGAAATCAAGATATATGGGACAAAAATGTCCCTGTATGAGTTCTTTTTAAAAAATATTTATAACAGAATAAAGAGTGTTGTTTTCCTGAATATCAGCATGATTGCAAATGTGATACCCTTTTGATTTTATACAACAGTTAATGTTAGGTGACTTTCATTTTAGACCTAGAACATTGTCTGTTTTGGCTCTATTTTGCAGTAAACCCATTGTGCGTCTCCGAGCAACTGAATGAGTCCGTTCTGAAGGAATCGTTTGACAATGATTGAATGACTCACTCTCTCATTAAGATAAAAGTTTTTCCGCCACCTACTGGCAGCTTTAGTAGGTGCAAAAAATACTGTCTGCACTTGCCCAGATGTTAATTTACCAGCTGTTTGTTTGAAATGGACCTCTGAATTGCAAAGGCTGCCTCTGAACTGGATGATTACAATATTGTCTTGTGTAGAGCTGAATTAAATTAGTTTCATAATTGACGCATTTTTCAACATCGACATTATACATTATTGAACTGAATGTAATCAACACTGAACTGACTTGAACTGGATAGTGACACTGTTGTCTTCTGTAGACCTGCTTATAGATGAACTGAATTCATTTCATCATTGATGAACTTAACTTATTGAACTGAACCGAATCAACACTAAACCGTCTTAAGCTGAATAACAACACTATTGTGTTTTTAGAGCTGCTTTACAGCAGAATTTGAATTTGTCTCATATTTGATGAAGTTGCATCACTGATTCTGTCATTATCACTGTGAAGCTGTTTTGAAACAATTTGTACTATATAAAGCACAATAGAAATAAAGGTGGCTTGACTTTACAGAAAATGCTTGTTTCAATGTTACAGTTATGAAGTATTCTGATATCAGCCAGAGATGAGGGTATCATAGTAATGTCCATATGGAAGTAATATACAGCTATAATACCCCCTTAGCATTTCTGTGAAATTTGCCTAAAATGCCTAAAAAAGGCATACCCAAAGTAAATTGCACGCTGTTCTTGAACCATTTGGAGTATATGCATGGTTTTGGTCTCTTTTGAAAGGTATGTGCACCACGGGCGGTACAGTGGAACACTAACAGGTTAAAATATGTAGTTACTAGTTAATGTCATTCAGTTAAGCAGACACAACAAGCATGTTATCTTTAGCCTCCCTGTTAGACCACCCGACTCTAATGCTGGCGTACAGGGGTTCGAGTCCCGCTTAGAGCGGGCGGTTCAAACAGGAGGGGATACATTGGTGCCGTGACCCGGATAGGAGTGAGGTTTAGGGGGTGAGTATAACAGATGTAGGCTAGTAAGAGCTGTGCATGTAAACCTCACTCCCCTGAACTCAAGAGGCGCTCGAGTGAATGATGCTATAGACTGCGGTCTTTAGCCTCCTTGTTAGAGCGCCTGACTCCTATGCCAGCGGACCTGGGTTCGAGTCCCGCTTAGAGTGGGCGGTTCAAACAGGAGGGCAATAAAAACTTAATGCTCATAAAGTTTACAATGTAAGTATAATATTTAACAGTTTGGCATCATCTGAAATCTTTGCAAGTGTGGTCGTCTGAAATCTTTTGGGATAAAGGTAAATTTGACACCATAAAGAGCTTGAAAAAGGTCTAAACATCCTCCTCAGTGCAACAAGACTCTGTATTGAAACTAAGCTGCAAAAATGGATGATTGAATTTCATATACCAGAAACACAATAAAACAACACCTCATTTGAGTTGTTTTGGGATCCTGTTAGTATGCAATGGAGATTTGCAAAAAGGCTGTTAGTGAAGGATGGTTTGACACATTGGCAAACCCGCAGCCAGTGGTCATGGGTTTATATTGGCAAACCCGCAGCCCGTGGTCATGAATAACTACACAACTAAAATTATAAGAGGACTTCAGGGAGAAAAATGAAAGCATCAAACATGTATGATATGACCCGTGGTTTGTTAATCTGTAGGACATCAGAAGAGTTGAACGTTCAGGGTTAAAAATTTAGTGCAGTAGAAGACTTTATTTTTTATACATTACATCATGTAGGCAAGAAAAGCCATAAATAAAATCTCTAACAGTATCTCAATTGTTTCTCCTCACTGTAAAAAGGATTTTTCGAAGAAGATTATTGCAGTATGTTTTACAAGAAAATACTAATACTACTTCAAAATTCCAAATCTAATTCAATTGTTTCTTTATAATTGTTATAATTGCAATTTTGGAGAAAAAACTGTTTCTACACCAATATTACACTAAATATTTCTCAATGTAGAAAGAAGTTAATTAAACAGAGCTCTGGGAAATGCTTTATGTGATGTTGTTTTTTTAGAAGTGTTCAGGGTTAAGAGTTTAAGGGCGTTCGTGAAGTTTAACGTCATGTGTTTGATGTGTAAATTGCTAAGGCGTTTCAAAATACAGAGTGTTGCCTTCACTACAGATGATTGATGTGAGCGGTATTACACGGTTAGGCAAGGTTATATGACTTTACACAAACACTGTCAGTCACATTGCCATATCTGTCAGCTGTTCATCATGACAGGCAGCTGTTTGTGTCTGACGTCTAAGTGGATCTGACCGGTCCTTGGCACTGATCTCTAAAATGCCAGACTCTGTTTGGACGTCAAAACAGGTGTGAGACTTCAGCTGCTGATAGCATCAGAGCTGAAATACTGCCAGAGATATTACCTTTCCGCTCATGGGGCCGCTGGAAATCTGCTGCGATTACACACTGGGTCCTTGCGGACGGGCGTAATGTTTCTACCAGAGAAATTAAAACACAACACAGCAGCTGTAAAACAGTCTATTAGCTCTGATTGGACCTATGGGACTCCTATGACCTGCAATGCGTTATTATAGTTAACTACAGCTAAAACTAGTCACTTGAATCAAAATTTGATCTGAAATGAATTAAAAAGGAAAAAAACAGATGAACTAGCTAAACCGTAAGCACAAGCCATACTTAAGAGTTTCTTCCAATCACTGAATATGAGCAATAGTAATATCAATGCTTACTTTTGCAAACAGCACTAATAATGTTTGTTGAAAGTCGGCTGTATAATTAAAGCTCTAATTAGTGCAGGTCAGCTGAATAATCCCAGGGTTTAAACAAAGAGGGATTTAAGCTGGTTAAGAGTCAAAAGTTGTAGAATTATATGGAACAGCGGTTAAAAGGATCACCATGGTAACAGCGAGGAGAAATCCGCAACAACAGTCATTAATAACCTAGAGATACTGTACTGGGAAAACGGCTAGAAATGAACCAACAATAAACTTGTTCCTGCTGGTACAGGAGGTGAAATGAATCAAAAAGTACATTTATATGAAGCACAAGGGAGCACATTTAAGCAGAACCGCTGCATTTCCAAACACACAAATGCTGTTTACCCTACAAACACCTACATTAAACTATAAAACGCTACATATGTCACATACTGTATGTCGAAACACCCTCACACACACACACACACACACACACACACACCCAACATTAAGTTGAGCAAGAATCAAATCTTTCCTCAAACTGACATACAACAGAACATCTCAGTATGTCTTCCAGACTGAACACTGCAAAAAAATTACCAAAATACTTAAATATAGCAAAAATGTCTTATAATCTTGCAGGATGGAATGCAAAACAACTGGGTAAGAAATTATAGCATAAATATTTAGGCACTAAAACTAGGGGAACAAGCTTAAAATTATACAACTCTTCAAATGTTTGGGGTCAGAAAGATTTTTTTATTTATCAAAAATGCATTAAATTGATCAAAAGTGACAGCATATAACAGATTTCTATTTCAAATAAATGCTGCTTCTTTGAATTTTAATCCTTAAAAAAATATGTATCATGGTTTCCACAAAAATGACTGTTTTTACTGTATTTTTGATCAAATAAATGCAACTTTGGAGAAGAGACTATATTTTAAAAAATATATAAAAAAATCTTACTGACAGCTAACTTTTGAACAGGATGTATATAATATAACATAACAGAATATCTTTGTAAAGATGCACTAAAATTGCTTAATATTTAATGTGTCTAATAAAATTAACTTGCTTAATGTTGCATAATATTAGAAGTTCTTCTCTTCTCAAGAGGGGCACTGATTTAGCGCATTGATGTTTCATAAGCGTGGATCGTCCAAACAGCAGGTGGAACTCAGAACACAAAGGTCATCCGTGAGCACGAGGAACACGTGTGTTGCGTTTTACGTTCATGAATGAAGCACGATACATACTGTAGGACAGAGGAACGTCCAGCTCGCCCTGCCACGACAACTGCCCGAGATCGTCTACGGAGTGCTGCGCTGCAGAAACACAAACACACATTACATTAAGATACTTCATGCTAACATATGCACACATACAGCTGACAAACACTGAGGACTTTGCGGTCTGTAAACTTGAAATGGTTGTAAATATCAGTATAAGCACATTCAATATGCATTAACCCTCTGGTGTTGTTAATTTGTGGGTCACACTTGTGTTGTTCGCAGTCAAAAGTGACTAAAAAACTTTTTTTTTTTTTTCAGTAAAATCAATGTAATATATTTTTGTTCAATAATATTTTACTTTTTCGTTTTGTATTTTGAGCAAATTTCATGGTACTACTTAATATTTATGCAATAATTATGATCAATTTATTTCCCATTAAAATTTTTTTTTTTTTTTTTATTAATTTTCAATTAAAGCAGTATTTCATGTTAAAATAAAGACAATGCCTTTACAACTGAGGGCAAAAAAAAAAAGGATTTTGATATATATTTAGACATTCCCAAAGACTACTTTGTGTCAAGGTTTAGATTTTGTTTGTGAAATGTTGATTTTTGAAGTGTCAGTTTTTGCACTAATTTTACCACAGTCAAACCTGAACACAGGAAAAAGACATTTTGTTTCACATAGCATCAAAATTCAACAAAAATGCAACAAAAACAGTGTGTTTATTTTGTACTCTTGATATTTTAGAGTGTTACCCCTTCATTGCTGTGTACTTTTTTCTGCATCGTGGCTGATTTGTACATTGTACACACACAAACATTTTCTGTATGGTAACATTTTATTTTACAGTGCCGTAGTTACACGTTACTACATGTACTTACTACAGATATTTCCTTAAATCACAACATTGCACTAACCATAAGGCGAAACCTAGCATTTTTGGTATCGTTGGCCTTGACAAGGATTCAGGAACTCCCATGAAAATAAGTCAACCACATCCATAAGCATGTTTTTTCACCACTAGGTGACACTGATCTGAACCTTAATCCTAACCCTAAATGTAACTCTATAGTAAGTACATGTAGTTAATTAATAGTACTCAGTACTTATTTGAGTAATTACAATGTAACTACGGCACTGTAAAATAAAGTGTAACCTTCTGGTTTTTTTTGTATTTTTGCCTATTTCCCATTTATTTCTTATGGCGGTCATTTTTGACCACGAACAACACAATTGTGACTTTTTTTTTTTTTTTTTTTTTTAACGACAATTGAGCTTTTTTGAATCAAGTCTACGATTTATTTATTTTTGGTCACATAGCGACTACTGCAAAAGTCACCAAGTTGGGTACCATTCCGATGAAGTAGCGATTTAAAAAGAAGATTGTGCTTAACTGACATCAACCAGTGTTGTTATTGTAAACTAACACTAAAACTTTAAAAAAAAAAAAAAAAAAATTCAAAATTTGTTGCTTGAAATAAAGCTAAAAAAAAACCTTTATAACCAAAACTTAAATGAAAATGTTCCTTTGGCAACTAACTGAAATAAGTTTAAGTTAAAGTAAAATTTTTTAAAACTAAAACTGAAACTGAAATAAACACTAAACACTTTCCAATAAGGTTTCATTTCATTTTCATTTGCAGCGCCATCCAGGGCCAAGGCCGTAACCATGTCTTGAACATTGGTGGGACCATGATTTTTTCCACTATGGGGTGTTATTGTGTTTTTTTTTTTGTTTTTTTTTTATTAAAGAGAATTAAATGATTACAAGGGACTTAAGGGAATAACGAAAAAGAAATAAGAATGCTAAAAATGTTCCATAGTGTTCCAAATGGTCTATAGTAGTTATTAAGCAATCAATTTAAACTATTTGCTAATAATATATATATATATATATTTTTTAAATACATTCACTCATATTTGTATGTCTAATATGTCAAAAACGCAAAGCGTTTCTTGTCTCGTCACATTCAGTTATGAATTACACTAATCATATCATTCAAATAATAGCACGTTTTCAATTAAAAATGGCAAAATTTCAAAAAAATGTTGAGTAGTTTGCATCTCTGGATATTACTGTCGGTCGCTGAACATCATAAAACAGTCGTCAAACAATAAATGTTCAGCTACTTATTCCCCACGGACTATTTCACTGATAAAACAAAAGCGTCGCATTGGAATTCGCACTCGTCTTCTGTGAACAGTAAGCTCCGCCTTCTTTGATTTGATTGGCCATCTCAATCATTCTGACAGTAATGAGAGCTTATGCCTTTTCAGGGTTGCTTAACAAACTGGTAAACTTTCTATCCGTAAGAAAACTCTGATGAACTGTAATAATGTGCATGACACGTTCTCTTGTTCATTACTGCAGTGATCAGTAACACTCAGACCACATTACCCGTCAAAATAAGAGCCCCCTACGGATAATGCAGACCTTATAATCACACAAACAGCTTCAGATAAATCCGAACGACGCGCCCATGGTGGAATAGTACGGAGCTCCTTTCAGAGTCTGTTCCCGCCCCGATTGTAAAGCAAAACGTGATTGGTTGTAGCAAAAGTGTGCTGTGATTGGTCAGCGCAATGTGGCCGTTATCTGATTGGCTTGAGAAGTCGGTGGGTGGAGTCGACCTATTTGTGGATTTGTCTGCAGTAGTGATGCTAGAATTGTTTCAGAATCCACAAATGCAGGCGGAGTTGTGCTTGTGACATAAACATATTTGTGAATGTTTTTTATTAGCAAATCTCATTTTATTTATTTGTGAATTTAATTAATTTTTGTGAAACTTCTAACATATATTTGTGGATCTCATTCTATTCATTTGTGCATACGATTATTTTTTGTGAATATCTTTACATTTATTTGTGGGTCATAATCTATTTATTTGGAGATTAGCTACAATTCTACCCCCATAGTTACGGCCCTGCTTAGGGCGGTGCAACCGGTGTGACCACAGATGAATCATTCACAACAAGGTGTATTAAGACAGAAAAGAGTCTCCAAATTTGATTTCATGATGACTTTAACAGGCTCTCAGCTCCTCAGTCAGCTAAGATCAGCCGAGAGTTTGAGGAGCAGATAGAGCGGGCAGCTCCGTCGCCTCCGGAGAGAATCTATAAAGAAATTCAATCAGGTGGAATTAAACAGGGTGAAGATTAAGGCCAATTTGCATGAACCGCAGGGCTTCTGAGTGAAGTTGAATAAGCAAAAAATACTTAAGCAACTTATTAAACTCTTTCACCTTGAGGAAGCGTAGAGCGTGGGGATATTAACTTTATCCTCTTTTACAGTCACGTCTGAATCACACGCTGAAAAATCTGCCAATGGTGACATGCAATTAGCTCAATCAATAGATGATTCAACAAACTGACATTCTTTATTCGCAGAGGAAAACAAAGTGGTTATTTTGTGTCAAAATAATAACAGCAATCATTCCGTGTGATGTCATAGGTTAGAACGCTGATGTCACAGATATTCCTCAGACGGTCATTAATCTAAATGTTACTGCTTATGAATGTGGAAGCCGGTCGATTATGTTGTTGTAGCGTTAACAATCGGCCCGTGGTGCAGTGATTACGCTGCATTATGTGGGCTGCAGTGATTCACTCAGGAGAGACAATAAGGAACGGAGACGCTTGGCAGCTGTTCTCTTTCCGACAAGCTTCCTCAGTTTGTTAATTAGCTTTAGGAACCGTCATTATTGCACTGTCAACAGCTCAATCTCCCCATAGGACACGCACTCGACAAATGAAGAACAACTAGACATTTGGGGGCTTTTCATCCGTCATGTTCCTTTTTTTTTTTTTTCTTGAGTTGAGTTGAGTGATTGAAATTGGAAGATCCGTAATATTAATATAAACAGTTTCAACATGTATTAGCCATTAAAAATTGTTTAAACGACTTAAAATGAAGCCAAAATAAAACAGATAAAGACCTAAACCTGAAAAAACAAAAATAGAAATGATCAATGGAAACGAACTGAAATAAGTTTAGGTTGAAGTCAGGGTTAACTAAAAAAAAAAAAACATTTGTTACATGAAATACAAAAAACAAAAAAAACATTAACTGATTTAAGAAACATTTAAGAAACTTAAACTTATTTTATTTCAACATTTCTCATTTTAATTTAGTTTAACTTGACTAAAAAAACTAAAACTAAAAAAAAAAGTAATAAAAACTATACAGACATTAAAAAAAAAACATTAAAATGTACAATTTTTAAAACTAACTAAAACTGAAACTATAAAAATGAAAGCTAATTTAATAATATTCTAATAGTGTATAAATAATGCTAAAATAACACTGTCATCAGGAAGATTCAGTAAAGATACAGTGGACCTAAAAAGTATTTGGATACCTAAAAATGTTTGAATTTCACTGCATTAGATACAAATGCAAATGATCAAATGATGCTCAAGCTTTTCTCAGATTCAACTTTTCTAAACCACTCTTCAACCTATTTTGTTAACAAGATGTAGTTCATCAAATCAAAATAAAAATCAAATCACCGTTATGAGGTGTTTGAGATGTGGGTGGTTACCTTTCAGATGACCCCTGCCAAGTGTCACGAAGCCAGAGGAGATGAAGTTGTGCATGTCCTGTCCACTGCGGAAGTTTTCTTTCCCATAATGCCCTGCAAAGACAGACACAGAAAGTGTTATTAAATGAAAACAAATAAAACACAGAAGTTAAAAACAATCAAGGCATGTCCCTGAAAAAAGCCTGTTTCATTAAAACCGTATAGAAATGATTCAACTTGACACATAGCTGCAAGCAGCAACTAAGGGGCCAAGCACAACAGAAGCAAACAATGAAGCTATAGCAGACCAGCAATGTCATAATGGACTATGATAGCAACTGAGACAAAGACACTGTATGTCAATTTTAAAGACAATCAGACCAACAGTACTGTAGTTAGAGCCAATTTCATGTTCTGTTCAATTACAGCACAGTCCCGCCACTTTTTTTCTGTCCTCAGAGTGCCCCCATACATAAGCATGTCAAATTTGGTGAAAATATGTCATTTTGTTTAAGAGTTATATACATTTATATGTATGAACATATGTTTTTTGCCACTTACTATCAAAATTTTGACATTTGGCCATTAGTATATAGTCAACAACCTATGTTTCCCATTTTTCTTACGGTGGTTTTGTAGAACGGTTTCTAAGATATTTCCTTAAATCACAACATTGCACTAACCATAAGGCGAAACCTAGAATTTTTGGTATCGTTGGCCTTGACAAGGATTCAGGAACTCCCATGAAAATAAGTCAACCACATCCATAAGCATGTTTTTTCACCACTAGGTGACACTGATCTGAAACTTCTCAGACTCCTTCTGGGCATCGTGCCAGAGACCCATACACAGTTTTGTAATGATATGTTCATGCGTTTGTAAAATACAGCATTTTACTACAAAATTCAAAATGGCCGACACCCCAAAATGGCCGATATGGGAAAGCTGGATATCATTTAGGAATGAATCAGAGGGAAAAATAATTTTGTTTCTAGGCCTTACGGATCAAAAGATATTAGCATAAATATAAGTGCAAGTTTGGACAGTTGGTGGCGCTAGAGGGATTGAGAAGAAAAAGAAGAAGAATAGAAAAAGGGTTTTACAGAGGGGAGACTGGATATCTCTTTTTATCACTCCATAAATCAAGATACTGTCAACAACCAGAAAAAAAAAAAAATGTATTTCAACAATGTTTTTAGGAATAAACTCAGTTGAATGATAAATGAACAAACCCCTCAGTAAAAGCATTCAGAATATAGATAGGACTAAATCAGAAAAGTTTGTTGTGTGTAAGTGTTGCTGAATTGGAGAAAACAACTTTAAAGATATGTATTGTATTTGAAATCTACAGATGCAAAGAGATAAAGTACAATTAAATGTGTATTTTGGATTTTTTTCCATGTTACGTAAGCAAAATAGACCAAAATTGACCAGTACATGAAAAACAATGCTTTTGTCTGTATTCTCAAAGAGGAAAAAAACACCTCAATTTCATTCGAAGGCCTTAACTTTGGTGCATATGTTCATATTTATATGGCCAAAAAGTAAGATGAAATTCTGATGCTTGTAAAGTAAATCAATGAGATCTTTACAACAGTACAGCAGATACTTATACAAAATGTAATATAAATATAGTCACTCTATATCAGCCAATAATGTCTTAGTAATATGATATTTACAGTAGTTTTATGATCAAAGCTCTGTAGTTTTAAAACATGTAATGCAATGCAATACATTGATGATTGAGAGATGAACTAATAAACGCTCTTCAAAAGCCTGATGGATCATATTTGATACTTGATTTTTTTATACAATATGATGAATGGATAATCAAGCAAACTTAAGTCCCGTGTGCACATTCATCACATGATGGCCTTGATTTGTGGCGGTTAGTGAGAAGTCATCTCAGCCAGTGAGTGGTGAAAGGTGTCCTGAGACAGAGGTCAAGACAAGGTGAAGCATTAAGTATTAATGGCGTGTGTGTGTGTAGTCGGGTTATAAAGGTCACACTCTCAACACAAATACACACGCACACACACTCACAGCTCGTATTCGAGCCCTGCGTGGTTAGAGGACACTGGGTGTGATGGGAAACTTAACTGTTTTTCTCTGGCAAGGGAATCTTTGGCCATCTAATTGCACAGTAATTGACACCCCTGACCAGGACTGCTGACCCGAGGTCGTGAGATGGGAGGGTTGAAAGCTTTATCTGTGTCATTGGTCAGCTGTACAGGCAGCGAAATGCAACATAAGTCAATCTTTTTTTTTTTTTTTACAGCTCAAGTGTTTAAAACTATAAAGCCTACTGTGACATATATGTGCATTACCACTAAATGAATGCATTTTTTTTTTTTTTTGTCTAAAAGTTAAATAATCCATTCCATTAAAAAAAAAGATGTTTTTTTTCCCTATTATTTCATATGTCAGGCTTTACAGGGTTAATGTTTTCATTTTTCAGTCGATGTGAGCTATAGTGATGACCTGAACAGACAAATAACTGATTCAAACAAACCAGTTCACTATAATGAATCAAACTTCTTATCGCTAGTGAAAAGTACTTTTCATAACTGGAAAGTCAGTCATCATGTTTTTTTCTCAATTCAAAGGAAAACCTAAAGAGAGATGCACACGTTATTGCTCCATAAATCAATTGTGTGCTGTGTAATTGTGTTGAGATATTTCTCTCTGACGTTTATAGTGCTGAAGTTCAGGAACAGGGATGACGGTCAATACTAACAGCAAACGAGAGAGAAAAATATACAGACAGAGAGAGAGATTCAGTCTCAAGAGGTGTCAAAATCGCCCTATTTTCAGGCAGTCTCTCATTTTGAGCCCTATATTCCCATTTAGTGTTATTTCTGGTGCACAAAAAAAACATGCAAAGCTTTGTAAAAAGATAGCCACCATATGCTTCACAAAATATCAGCACCTTTGTTTCAGTATTTTAATAAAGCACATCTGTTTAACTCCAAAAAAAAATCCCTAGCAATCATATTTATATCTCGGTAACACTTTACTAAAAGGTTTCATTTGTTAACATTAGTTATTGCATTGACTAACATGAACTAACAATGAGCAATATATTATTACAGCATTTATTGACCTTTGTTAATGTTAGTTAATAAAAATACATTTATTCATTGTTTGGTCATGTTAGTTCAGAGTGCATTAACTAATGTTAACAGATACAACTTATGATTTTAAAGTGCCCCTATTATGATTTTTCGTGAACTTTGATACATGTAAATCTATTGTAGGCAGTGTTAGGGAAAGTTACTTTTAAAAGTAATGCATTACAATATTGCGTTACTCCCTAAAAAAGAAACTAACTGCATTTCTTAGTTACTGTATTATGCAAAGTAATGCATTACATTACTTTTTCTCAACTGGGATGGGCTGTTTTTTGTTTTTATTACAGCAAAGTTATATTTTTGGCAAATGTAAAGGCCCTTTCACACCAAAAGTGAAATGAATATGCGTCAGGCTGAAGGAAATGCAAATTCACACCTGTACAGTAGAGGGCGCAGCTCAAAATATAAGGGAAAATGGGAAAACAAAGTAATTTGTGTTACTATATTTTAAAAAGTAACTCTAATTTTGTTGTAAATTTAAAAGTAATGCGTTACTTTATTAGTTACTTGGAATAAGTAATCTGATAACGTAACTTGCATTACTTGTAATGCGTTACCCCCAACACTAATTGTAGGAGATCTACAAAACAAAATTAGGAACCTTCAAAAAAGCATAATAGGGACACTTTAAAAATGTATTATGTATTTTTAGTAAATGTTTAAATTAACATTAAGATTAATGGATGCTGTAGAAGCATTGTTCATTGCTAGTTGATGTTAAGCCATCTGACCAATCAGAGCAGGGTAGACCAATCATGACAGACTGAACTATCTGACCAATCAGAGCAGAGTAGACCAATCACAACAGACTGAGCCATCTGACCAATCAGAGCAGAGTAGACCAATCACAACAGACTGAACTATCTGACCAATCAGAGCAGGGTAGACCGATCACGACAGACTGGGTCATCTGACCAATCAGAGCAGAGTAGATCAATCACAACAGCCTGAACTATCTGACCAATCAGAGCAGAGTAAAACAATGTTTGGTAATATTAGTTAACTAATGTAATTAACTAATGTTACCAAATGAATCCTTAATGTAAAGTGTGGTAAATCTCAGACCTTTGACTTTGGTTCAAGAATGCTAGATTTTTCGATCAGATATAAGGAATCACAGGCCAATGCCTCAAGTAACCAGAGCACAATTAAATCCCAGTGTCCCTTTCTACATGAAATCAAAGAAACGGGTATTGAGATGACCCGGGAATAGCCAGAGATCAGATTGCATTAAGGGAATCATAATGAGAATGGCAGATGGGACCATTTGCCATCTTCATTACTCTATCTCTCTCTTCATATTTTCCTTACAGAGGCCAATCTGCCCGTCATTGTGATTTTGGTACATTGCTGCATGATAAAAGTTAATATTTAATGATTGTCTTTTATTAAAACAAGACCCAGTGAACCGTATTTTCTCATTAGACTGAGTAAAACTGAGGCACCATGCATGCTAATATTGAGATCTGCTTCATCTTCTGGTGTGCATCAAATCTTCATATCCTGGTTACAATAGCCTGAAGCAAGGTTAAAGATGCCACATCCTAAAATGTTGCCATTCAATTTTCTAATCTGGTGCCCATTTATAATGCTAGCACCAAAAAATATCAGAATTTAGTATTTTCCATGATAAGTGCCATTAACAAGTCCAAATATCAACAAGTGAAAAACGAGTGTGATTATAATAATCCTGTCAGCTAATTTAACATTATTTAAGTAACTGCAACCATAAATGAAATTTCATTCAGTGATTCCTGGAATCAAGTCAGTCCCAAAACACTATTTTAAATAAGCATGTAATGCGCTCACAATAGGCATAATTATATGCTATAAATCACTGAATACAAGGTCTCAGACCGTGTCATGCGAAGCTCAAAAAGGAGAAAGGAAATCTAATATAGCAAGTCTTTCCACTATTAAAAAGATATTTAAACTCAGCTAGGGTTCAGAAAATCTGAAAACTTGGCGTTGCTAATACCATTTTCCCCTAGTTGCACAGCATGCAATACAATTGCAATTGCTTTTGGTTTGTTTGCAAATGTGTAAATATGGTTTTATATATTGGAATGAATGTCAGTGTAATTCACTCATGAATCCATTAAAGCGTCTAGTTAAAATGAATGCATCAATTACAGGTATATAAATTATATATGCATTATAATGGCACTGACGCAAACACTAATGGACAGAGCAGAGTGATGGGAGGAATGGAGGTCACGGAGGTCAAGCAAACAGAGAGAAGGACGACCAGAGAATTGAAAGAAAATCTCTGCATGGGGAATCAATAAAAGAGTCAAAGAGATTGAATTTCTTTCAGCCAATTAATCAGATGAACAAACATTCAAATTTCTTTCAGTTTGAAGGCTTTTTATAAACTCTGTGCCCTATTTAAAGGCATTTAATCAATCACAACGGACATCTTATAGATCGCAAGAGCACTTTGTCACCAGCTCTCAGGGGACGAGGAAAGATCGAACGCAGCAGCATTCCTCTGATGCAGTCACACAAACACAAGCTTGTATGTTGCTTGAATGTTGTATGTATGCATGCATATGTGTCTGTATATATATATATATATATATATATATATATATATATACACAGTATCTCACAAAAGTGAGTACACCCCTCACATTTCAGCAGCCATTTTAGTATATCTTCTCAAGGGACAACACTATAGAAATGAAACTTGGATATATTTTAGAGTATTTAATGTGCTACTTGTATAGCAGTACAGATTTACTGTCCTCTGAAAATAACTTAGCATACAGCCATTATTGTCAAAATAGCTGGCAACAAAAGTGAGTACACCCTAAGTGATAACAGTTGTATGTTGTTTAACCATGCAAAGCCACATGTCCTATTCATCATGTTCATGTTTTTGTCTGCTTGACAGGACCATACAAATGTGTGGATCTTGTATTAGAGCAGTTAAAATTTGGTGCTTTGAGTACAATCCTCTCATACTGACCACTGGATGTTCAACATGGCACCTAATGGCAAAGAACTCTCTGAGGATTTGAGAATTAGAATTGTTGCTCTCCACAAAGATGGCCTAGGCTATAAGAAGATCGCTAACACCCTGAACCTGAGTTACAGCACAGTGGCCAGGGTCATACAGACGTTATCCAAGACGGGTTCCACTCGGAACAGGCCAAAGAAGTTGAGACCTTGTGCTGTGTGTCAGGTGCAGAAGCTGGCTTCAAAAAACAGAAGCATTAGAGTGCTGCCAGAATTGCTTTAGAGGTTGCAGAAGCAGAAGGTCAGCATGTCAGTGCTCAGACCATACGCCGCACACTGCAACAAGTCGGTTTGCATGACCGTCGTCCCAGAAGGAAGCCGCTTTTGAAGCTGGCTCACAAGAAAGCTAAAGACAACCTGTCCATGTAACCCTATTGAGCACCTGTGGGGCATCCTCAGGCAGAAGGTGGAGAAGCGGCATGTGTCTAACATCCAGCAGCTCTTTGATGTCATTATGGAGGAGTGGAAGAGAATCCCAGCAACAACCTGTGCAGCTCTGGTGAACTCCATGCCCAGGAGGATTAAGGCAGTGCTGAATAACAGAGGTGCTCACACAAAATATTGACACTTTGGACAGGTTTGACATGTTCACTTAGGGTGTACTCACTTTTGTTGCCAGTTATTTAGACAATAATGGCTGTATGTTGAGTTATTTTTAGAGGACAGTAAATCTGTACTGCTATACAAGCTGCATATTGTCTACTCTAGACATTTCTTCATTTCTATATTATTGTCCCTTGAGAACATATAATAAAATGGTTGCTGAAATGTGAGGGTACTGTATATATACACTACCAGTCAAGATTAAGATTTTTAATGTTAGATTTTTAATGTTTTTAAAAGAAGTCTCTTCTGCTCACCAAGGCTGCATTCATTTGAATAAAAATACAGTAAAAACAGTAATATTGTGAAATTTACAATTTAAAATAAATATAAAATTAAAATAACTGTTTTCTGCTTGAATATATTTTATAAAGTAATTTATTCCTGTGATGGCACAGCTGAATTTTCAGCATCATTACTCCAGTCTTCAGTGCCACATGATCCTTCAGAAATCATCCTAATATGCTGATTTGATGCTCAAGAAACATTTATGATTATTATCAATGTTGAAAACAGTTGTTTTTTAATTAAATAAATGCAGCCTTGGTGAGCAGACAAAATTTATTTTAAAAACATTAAAAATCTTACAGATCTTACTTTTGACTGGTAGTGTATATGACTGTGTGTGTGTATATATATATGGGATCTATATATATATATATATATATATATATATTTTTTTTTTTTTTTTTTTTTTTTTATATATACAGTCAAACCAAAAATTATTCAGACATTTTTGATATATTTTTACTAGTGGGTGCAGGACACTATAGTTCATTTATGTAAGTGAGGATAGCAAAATGAAGTAAGCTGTGACCCAAACCCAAAAATTCTTCATACTACCAGTAAAATTGATAAAATTTGGAACCAAAAATTATTCAGACACTTTGACCTGACCATGATTTGCTTAAGTGTTATCTGATATAATTAAGATTAATGTTTTCTAACACAGTTTAACTCTAAGATCTTGTCATATTTTATTACCATTTTTAAAACTATAGTGAATAAACTGTAATAATGAATTAAATGTTCAAGGTGCCAGCCCTTTTTGGTTTGACTGTATATTTTATATATATATATATATATATATATATATATATATATATATATAATGATCAATGCTTCACAAACATGTTGTAAATAGTCATCATTGACACTCACTCATCGAGCGCTTATCAGGCGTCTATCAGCGGATTCATCTATTAGCGCATATATTAGGGATCCATTGATAGACGGCTGTTTTCAAATGCTCCTGTGTGTATCTGTTTAAGCGCTCGGTGAAGAGCATCATTGATATCTATTTACAACAAGTGTTGATCATTGTAGCCAATCACAGACATATCTGATGAGCGTGTGAACACAATTGCCAATCAGAGGTGTTTATGAATCCGTTCAACAGCGCTTAAAATGCTAGAGGGAAATGCTGGTAGTGTCACATTTTTTAATAAATTTTACTACTGACTCGGTACTTTTGACAAAATTAACATCACCACAATCATCTTTACTTTGATTATAATCCTCATCTATCAAAACTTAACAAGCGAGATGCTGGTTTGCTTTATCCAGTCGAGAAAAGTAGTTTGCGTATCATCTGGCCATAGAGCAGTGGGATCTTTGACATTCAGTCAGCGCAATGTGTGAGGGCACACACTCTTCAGAAACATTCAATGCAAGTCTCTATTCTCTCTGCCATCTCTGATGTAATGGCATTAAGGTTTTCAATCTCATGTGTTAACACTGACAGCCCTAATATCAGGAAGATGTTTAATGTCCATATTCCAGGATGACAATGTCACAATTCATCAGGCTCAAATTGTGAAAAATGGTTCAGAGAGCATGAAGAATCATTTTCACACATGAATTGGCACCTCTGAGTCCAGACCTTAAAGTCTTTGGGATGTGCTGGAGGAGACTTTACAGAGTGCTCACCTCTTGCATTGTCAATACAAGATCTTGACCAAAACCTCAAATCAAAATGTTTCAAAACATCTTTTCTTGGGTATATATATATTGTGATTGCAGAAATGTAACTCATTTGGTTTTTACTGAATATTAATCAATTATAAATTTAATATTTTATTCAACATAAAACATGACTGGGACATGAAAATGTGCTACATACTAGGAATGACCCAAATTCAGTCTGGTGCAGCACAGCATCTGATAGGAAAGTCATCAAAGGGTTTGTTTATCACTTATTTATTGCTGCATTTTTTCGTGTTCTTTATGAAATTATGGGACAAACTTTATAAATGACACTTTAAAGGTTTGTATCCTGAATGACGCAGTGAGTGAGTAAACTGTAAACTAGCATCTCACTCAGACAAACAGTAACATTCAACGCTAATCCCAACAGCTGACCTCATTCAAACACAGCTGCATTTAGTTTATTCAGTAGCAATCTGAATATTGATGTACAACAAGCCAAAGCACTGATTAGCTCAAACACAAATGAGATCTGCATTAATCCTAACATTGAAATCGAGTCAGTAAAGACATGATACTAGCATATCAGAGGAGCGTGTTTTGATAGCTGCTTGACTGCTGCGCTCTGTGTGAATGGGGAATTCATTCAGATTTGATTTCTGATATTAGCTTGTATGAAGTGACAGCAAACAGTGTGATGTTATGAATCAGAAAACACATTCAAGAAGTGCTGTGGGAGAGAGATAGAGGGAGAAGTTTGGTCCATGGCAGATGTTTCCTCAAACATATCGCCACAAATAAACTCCTGAGCATATGTACAACACCCACACACAGATGCACACATATAGAAACTTTACATTTGCATTTGTGCAGTTGGAGGACACTTTTATCCAAAGCGACTTACATTGCATTGAAGTTATATGTTTTATCAGATCATGCATTCCCTGGGAATCAAACCCATGACTTTGGTGTTGAAAGTGCCAAGGCTTCCAAAACATTTGTTGTCAGCTGAAGCCCTTTGACATAAAATATTTTCTTGAAGTACCCACTGAGATTTTAAATTCATATTTCTATCATTTATGTTCATGGTTCTCAGATGTCGTTTACAGGATTAGTTCACTCCAGAATTAAAATTTATTGATAATTTACTCACCCCCATGTCACCCAAGATGTTTATGTCTTTCTTTCTTCAGTCGAAAAGAAATTAAGGTTTTTGAGGAAAACATTCCAGGATTTATCTCCATATAGTGGACTTCAACAGTTACCAATGGGATGAAGTTTAAAATTACAATTTGAATGCAGCTTCAAAGGGCTCTACATGATCCCAGACTAGGAATAAGGTAATTTTCTAAAACAATAAATACAAATGTATATACTTTTTAACCACATACGAAAACATCCGAAAACCAGTCAGTATCTTGTGTGACCACCATTTGCCTCACGCAGTGCAACACATCTCCTTCGCATAGAGTTGATCAGGTTGTTGATTGTGGCCTGTGTAATGTTGGTCCACTCCTCTTCAATGGCTGTGCGAAGTTGCTGGATATTGGCAGGAACTGGAACACGCTGTCGTATACGCTGATCCAGAGCATCCCAAACATGCTCAATGGGTGACATGTCCAGTGAGTATGCTGGCCATGCAAGAACTGGGATGTTTTCAGCTTCCAGGAATTGTGTACAGATCCTTGCAACATGGGGCCGTGCATTATCATGCTGCAACATGAGGTGATGGTCGTGGATGAATGGCACAACAATGGGCCTCAGGATCTCGTCACGGTATCTCTGTGCATTCAAAATGCCATCAATAAAATGCACCTGTGTTCGTTGTCCATAACATACGCTTGCCCATACCATAACCCCACCACCACCATGGTCCACAACGTTGACATCAGCAAACCGCTCACCCACACGACGCCATACACGCTGTCTGCCATCTGCCCTGTACAGTGAAAACCGGGATTCATCCGTGAAGAGAACACCCCTCCAAAGAGCCAGATGCCATCGAATGTGAACATTTGCCCACTCGGTTACGACGACGAACTGCAGTCAGGTCGAGACACCGATGAGGACGATGAGCATTCAGATGAGCTTCCCTGAGACGGTTTCTGACAGTTTGCGCAGTCCTGGGCTGGTGTGGTTACACGTGGTCTGCGGTTGTGAGGCTGGTTGGATGTACTGCCAAATTCTCTGAAACACCTTTGGAGATGGCTTATGGTAGAGAAATGAACATTCAATTCACGGGCAACAGCTCTGGGTGGACATTCCTGCAGTCAGCATACCAATTGCACGCTCCCTCAAAACTTGCGACATCTGTGGCATTGTGCTGTGTGATAAAACTGCACATTTTAGAGTGGCCTTTTATTATGGCCAGCCTAAAGCACACCTGTGCAATAATCATGCTGTCTAATCAGCATCTTGATATGCCACACCTGTGAGGTGGATGGATTATCTCGGCAAAGGAGAAGTGCTCACTAACACAGATTTAGACAGATTTGTGAACAATATTTGAGAGAAATCTGCCTTTTGTGTACATAGAAAAAGTCTTAGATCTTTGAGTTCAGCTCATGAAAAATGGGGGCAAAAACAAAAGTGTTGCGTTTATAATTTTGTTCAGTGTAATTACGTTGGAAAGTTCACGTGTGACATAGACGGAAGTACAAAGTGAACGTGCAAAGACTCAAACACCCTTTACCAGAAAAGGTAAAACAACAATGTTGGACGATTTTGAAGTTGGAGGAGAAAATGAGATGGAGATTTTCTCCCTACCGCGGGACTTCCGCCTACGCCATGCGTGAACTTTCCAACGTGATTACATAATGTGTGGCGTGTCGCAGAGCAGTGAAAGATGAGCATTTGTGGGTAAAAAGTATATAAATGTTTATTTTTTTTTAGAAAATTGTGGTGTCGCTAGATAAGACACTTATTCCTCGGCTGAGATCGTGTCTTGGATGACATGGGGGTGAGTAAATTATTGGGAAATTTTAATTCTGAAGTGAACTAATACTTTAATGGTCCATTGACATGCATACAAAAACAAATAGAATATTTCACATTTTTTACTGTGTTTTATTTAAGTGATTTATTTACAATAGGCCTATAGGGCTGCACAATTTTGTAAAAAAAAAAGTGATTATTTTGTCAAATATAGCGATTTAAACTGCAATATGATAAAAAATCTCATCTCATAAGCAAAGGTCTTATGCTGCTGCTGAAACATCTAGGCCAAAAATTATAATTACATTTATAATTATATTTTATAATATTTATAATATTTTTATAATATATAATTTTATTTTACACTACAAGATACTGATAAAAAGCCCACCGGCCGGACGCCCTTGTGTGCCCCATTGGACAGAGGCCTGTCATACCATCTACTTATTCTCATGCTATTAACACTGAGACCACGGCTGGGCTCTCCTTGTGGTTTCAGTACCACATTCATAGAATTTACATGGCAACTTACGTAAAATGTCATTCTAATGGTGACCTCCAAAAAAGCATGGTAATACCATAGTGCATTTTTGTGAGTTAGTTAAAAGCAGACAGAACCGCTAGCACCTACCATGGTTGTTTTTGTTGTGCACAGGTGTGTAGTGGTTCTTGGAGGTCCGTACAGGCGTGTTCTCTTTGGGTGAGGCGTCTATAGCAGCGATGTTTTCATGCTCGTACTGTGATATCGGAACGGGCCCCTGCTGTCTCAATATGTCCGCCAGCGCTCTGTGAAAAACAAACAAGTCAAAGATCATTTCACTGCTTTCCAGAAAGAAAACCTGTCCAAATGTGCTTCAGCTTTGAAATAAAAGCTTGTTTAGCATTTCATCCAGTTTAAAGATACACACCAGCCCCCAAGGGGTTTAGCCAATTTGCCCCGTTTAGGCTATTGTTTCTGTTCTTTTCCCATTCGCGAAGGTTCTTGCCTCTTGGAACTCGCTACACATACACACACACAAAACTTTAATTGCGCTTTGTGTTATAATGAGCAGTCGAGGTTTAATCTCACAGGTTTTCAAGACCTCAGGCCTGTGAGCTCCACAGCAGCAAACAAAAGCCATTAATCAATGTTCCACCGCAATATGGCGTTAGAGAAACACACCCCACTCACACCAGCCTAATGGGATTCAAATTCTATTAATGTTTTTGCTCTTTGGCCCTAAGGACACAGTTTCTGACTCGAGACCCAACCGCCTCATGGATTTTCAGAGTAGTTGCAATCTGGGATTCTGGTTGCTGAAGTTAATGGTATTTCCTCGCTAATGCAGTTTTCGGAGCATGTGCTGTTATATAGGCCTTAACTTTTTCACTGCACACAAACTTTGTAAGTGTGGGAGAGTGTTGACTAGTGAGTGAAGATCAAAGTTGGTGACCAGGGTGCAGGTTCCTTATTCATGTTTGCACATATTCAGTTTTGGTGTGTGAAGATGCACCAGGTTTGATGTAGATTCTGGCTTTAACTGGTTGCAATGTGCAATGTGTGAATGAGCACAGGTATGAATGAGTAAATGACATTTTAATGGTAAAAGACTGTGAAAATGCTAAGGTAAGTTCATTTAATCTATACTCTATATACAGGTAAGTGAAAAACTAATAGGTCTAATAGGACATTCTATGTAATTTTACACATTTACCATTTTTGGAAGAACAACTCATTTTATAATTTACACTGAAACACCTTAATTTAAAAAAAAAAAAAAAAAATTAAAATATCGGAATCGGCCATGAAAAATTATGATCGGTGCATTCTGTTTTAATTTCTCTAAAAAAAGTGCTGTTGTTTTTAAATAAAAGAAATCAGTATATAATTAATATATATATATATATATATATATATATATATATATATATATATATATATATATATACATACACACATATATATACACACACACACACACACATATATATATATATATATATATATATATATATATAGTAGTTGCGGTGCGTGCTGAAGTGCTATCAAGTAAAAACATTAATTTCAAGCTCTGTACATTGTGGTTTTATGTCATTAAATAACCGTAAATAAATAAATGATAAAATACTAAA
>CM074435.1:6503248-6520748 GCA_037101425.1 Elopichthys bambusa
CGATAAAGCGCTGAGGAGAAAGAGCCTTACATCTATTTTCGTAAAAATTAGTTTGCATGTTTTTCAAAAACAGTTTGACAAATCAACTTGAATTCCAAAACTTTTTGTCAGCATGGTCTGGTTCAAATTTCAGAGCAACAAAAATTCAAAATGGCGGGAAAAAAATTTCATGACTGAAAATGACAAATTTTGTTTCTAGCCCTTACTGTTTAAAAGTTATTAGCATAAATATAAGTGCAAGTTTGGACAGTTAGTAGTGCAAGAAGGATTGAGTTAGAGACTCCAGACTTGCTATGGTGACAGTTCAGACTATCCTCTATCAGTGTGCCAAATTTCATAACTTTCCCACAAGCGGTTCTATGGGCTGGCATAGACTTCCAGAGTGGTGCTTGGCACCTAATGAGAAATAAGTGACATGTTCATTTCCAGAAGAAAATTGAAGACTACAATGAAGGCATTTCAGAGTGTTCAGAAACAGTGAGCACTGATATAGAGAATAACTCCCTTTGGAGTGACTTTGTGCTTTGTAACTTTGCAGATTTTTTTCATGCTCAAAAAGCAATGTTAATGAAAGTTAATGTAAAAAAGCATAATAGTTCCTCTTTAATTACCCCCCTCCAAACCTATGGCAAGTTTTAGGGGGTCTGTTAAAACTCAATGGGTTCAGAGGAGGCATGAGAGACTGCTTCCCACTGTAAATAACTAGTGGACAGTGTCACTTTAGAAATGTATACAATTATACAATTTATACACTTTCTATTTTGTAATATTTGCATTGTCTTATTTTTGTTTTGTGGATTATTTTTCTCATCAGACAAAGGTAACAAGCCCTGGCCAAATGGGTCAATCAAATGACAAGTTTATTTCCATAGCATTCTTTTTAAAGCACTGAAATCGAGAACAACTGTGACAAAGTGGTCTGTCTGGGTAAAAAGTCTTTCTCTTACGTCAGAGCGTGCTCGGATTGCATCGGAGCGTGTTCCCGAGGAGACTGATCAATACGAGGCACTCGGATCACCCGCGGAGGCTTTCAAAACATGGCCTCTCTGTCTCGCTGAAGGTCACCAGTAAATCTGCATGTGCTGAATACAGCTGCCACCTCTTTTAACCTCTTCCACCTCTCACAGAGACCTGAGATGCCCTGGAGAGCTGGGAAATTATTCAAACTCAGCTTTCATGGAGTTTTTTTTTGCCACTGAGCTGCGTTGTTAATCTTGTGTTCCACTCAAACTGCAAATGTATGGCTGTCAGGTTATAGAGCATGAAGCTTTATGCCATCAACGTCACCGGCAAAACCAGCTCCAGGCAATCTGATTGGCTGAAATAAAAACACCCAGAGTGCTTTTCACCAGATACAATAGACATGTTTGAGTTTTCCCTGTGGTCCACGCTGGCTAAGCGATGACAGTGATGTGAGGGTTTAAAATGCTCTAAGGTCAGAACGGAATCATTATATGCTTATAGAGCTCAGGAAGTCACTTTGTGCTGAGTGTGAAAACTAAAGTCTTTTCAACAACTGCTAAAGCGCATGGAGAAGATTCACTCCGGCCTCCTGGAACTGTTGCATTAGCTGCCATGTTTCCAGAGGAATTCTTTAAAAATGACAGTTTGGTCGTCATTTACTCACCTTTCAAAAACATTAATTTTTACAAAGAAAAATCATCTTACTGACAGACCGATTTATGTATGTATGTATATTGCAAGATTATGTAAATTCCAAGATTATGATTCATGGCACTAGCACTCATTAGGTCTGAACTCTCATTCATTACTTTTTAGCCAAGTCATGTTCTTTCTGTCTTATTTCCTGACTAGTGAATTTCTCAAGGACTATTCTGATGTTTTCTCCCAGAGGCTGATCATTCCCTGGCCATTTCAGCAGGTGTCTAAAGCAGCACAGCGCCATCAATATTTAAACAAAGAGAGACAACAAGCTGAGACACAGCAGGGGTTTCTGGGTAGCTGAGAGATGGAGATTCATCACACAGGGATGATGCGATCGGACAAGACTGCAGCTGCTTGCCTGATCACATTCCTTATTATGTCATTACCACGAGACAATTATGATCAAAGAAACTTCTCAATATGTCACCTCACTGTAATGGAGAGAAAACAGTTGAAAGAGACGCAGTGCTCTTTGATGACTCTATTGATTCAACAAATATGTCTGTGTACATATTTAGTTAGTGTGTAATGTTGCCATTTGAGCATAAACAACATCTGAAAAGTTACGACACTCAAAGTTCAATGCAAAGGGAGATATTTTCTTTTACAAAAAAATGCTTTTCAAGGACTACAACAAATGGCTGGTAGGGACTAAATCAAGCTTCTTCCCGGGTTGGTGACATCACAAACCCCAAAATTTACATAAACCCTTCCCCCGATAACATGCAACAAAGGGGGTGAGGCCATGTTGGGCTGCTTTAGAGAAGAGGAAGAGTTGTTGTAGTAGAGTGATGTTACCATGCCGTCATTTAACGCCAGACTACTTCACAAACGAGGGTCAATTCAACGCTGGATTTACACAAAAGATTAAGATGACGGCACGTGCTAATCGATGAGTTGAATCAACTCCACAGCAACTACATAAATTTATCCACTAATCATTCAGAAACATCCAGTTTCATTCTAAAAGTTGTAACTTCTTCCTAAGTCTCTCCATCAGTGTCCGACTCCAGTTTGAACAATGTAAGGCTGAACACTGTTACTAACAATCATCATTTTGGCTGTGTGCGATTCTCCAGCTTTGTTGTTGTTGAGTATCCAAGGCAAAAGCTGTTAAAGCTGCGCCCTATTCTGGAAAGGGGGCCAGGAGCAGCAGCTCATTTGCATTTAAAGGGACACAAACAAAAATGGCGTGTTTTTGCTCACATCCAAATAGGGGCAAATTTGACAAGCTATAATAAATTATCTGTGGGGTATTTTGAGATGAAACTTCACAGACACATTCTGGGGACACCTGAGACTTATATTACATCTTGTAAAAGGGGCATTATATGTCCCCTTTAAGAAATTTCCAGGTCATATTTTACTCAAGAATTAAATGAAATTATATTTTGCGTAAATAAAATTAAGTTTGTTTGTAGGGTGTTGGAAGATTTTAAGATTCTTGATTATTATCAAGACATTCAAGCACAATTTTGCCAAATATACAAATACAAATATATTTTGTAGGGCTGCCATCTAACAGTCGGCTAACCGTTAGTCGACGAGAAGAGGCTTAGTCGACAAATTGGCATTAGTTGATTATTAGCAGAAAACAAACAAACTCTGCGATCACTTGAAACATGTAAGTAGTAGCAACCTTACAAGTCTGCTCGCTCTAATGTTAACCTAGATAAATGTGCACTGTTATTTGGTGCATATCCAAGTGTTTGTGTGGAGAGCGCACTTATTGCATGACATGGAGGCGTCGGTGTGATCACTTGCATTTAACTTAATACACTTCGTCATTTTTGGTCATGCAGATAAGAATAATCTAACATTCAAAACTGTAAATGGTTCACTTTTATTGCCTTACAGACATGAGAAATGTCTTGTTTTTTTCATGCCACATTCATAATTATTACATTTGCCGGTGCACTGCTGCAAGTTTTATGCTTGGGGATTATAGGCTTATTATGATAATGTATATGGTTTATTAATATAAACACGTGATTAGTCGACTAATAGCTTAAATAAACAACTCCTAGTCGACCAGAAAAATCTTTAGTCGAGGGCAGCCCTAATGTTTTGTTATTGAAATTACCATTAAATTCACTTTAGTTCAATTTCTTCCAAATTCTGATGTAAACAATTTACATTATACATATATTTATCAAAATAAAGACCAACTGAAACTCAACAAAGTAGAACATGATCACAACAGTATGTATGTATGTATATGTGTGTGTGTATGTATAATATGTATATATATATATATATATATATATATATATATATATATATATATATATATATATATATATATATATATATATATCACAATCATGTTCTATTTTGTTGAGTTTCTGTTGGTTATGTTCCTGTTTGCCTGCCTGATTTCCTAGTAAATGTATATACAGGTATACCTTAGTGGGGAAGAAAATACTAAAATGTATTTGAAATAAATTTATTTTGTGCTAAGTATACTACAAATACATTTACATATTCATGTGCTAAATAAAAATACCCTGCAATTTTACTTTTGGTATACTAAACATACTTAAAGTCTGCGAAATTGGAATAGTTATGTGTATTTGATTGTGCTAAAGTGGAACTATTGCAAGTATACTTTAGGTACACTTTAAATATCTTGCATTTAAAGACTGATATTATACAAAGATCACACAATCTTTATTAATAGTGATATTAAAACACTTTTTACTATTGATTTAGGGGTTAAATAAGACTCTGCAATTGTGAGATTCACCCAAGTAAATATAATTATGCAACACAATAGTAGTTGTCCTCTTTCTCAGCACAAATGAGTCAAACTTAGCTCAAATTACAACCCATTATCCATTTGAGCTAATCCATCTTTTACCCAGTATGAGGTCATTAGAATACTTTAATCAACACTATGCCATTATGTCTCCAAAATAACCATAAATTATGAGGTCAAACCACAACCTGCACTTTATACATGAACTCCATATTCCTTGTGATCAATTCATAATGAATCAGCCAGAGAGTAGAGAAAGACAAACCTTTTCCCTCATTGACCGACTGCTCATCTCTAGTCTTACACAGACGTTCTCCTTAGAGAACCCGCATTTCATGTGCCTATGCTCTTCAAACACACAAAACACACACACACACAGTACATCAAGAGCTTTCCAGCCCTGAGCCGTTTTACTACACATCTGAGCCACTGGGTAAACACACTCATCATATATTTAACTGTATTTTGGAGCAAACTACCACCCTCTACACACAGTCTAAATGAAACAGAGCAGTTTCAAAGAGTATTAATGTTAAAACAAATGTTCTGGAACATTCTACTGTAGAAGGAAAGTTCACTGTTGTGTCTATGAGACCCTGTGAGCAGCAGGGATGGTTTATCAAGCAATGATGGAGAACAAGAATGATCGAAGACAGGACACATCAGAGTTTAGCCACAAACCTTCTGAGAAATGTTTAGATTTGTCTTTAGTACACATTTCATACTCTTTGTACCTTGTTATAGTAGCACTTGTTCTGACATGAATATAAGAATGCTCAAGGTGTCTAACTGTAAAATCCAATTTAATAAATGCAATCGATTAATAAGTGATTGATTGATTGATTTATTGATTATTTGATTGATTGAGTGAGTGAGTGACCAGGGGCAATCAAGCATCGAATTGTGGTCTGTATTTCAAGACTTCTACAGACATACGATTTTTGGGTGAGAATTAGACCAAACTTTTAATTCAGTAATTCACTAAAGACCTTAACTGACAGCTAAAAATAAAGCGCTTAAGTCCTATGGACTTCTTTTATTTTATTTATTTATTTATTTATTTTCAGGGGGATCATCATGAGACAAATCAATCAATATTTCTGTGTTTAAGAAAAGTTCAGGTCATATTTCACCCCCAGATTTAATTAAGTTATAGTTTGAGAAAATAAAATAAAATAAAATTATAAAGTCTCTAATTTCTAGAAGCTGCACGATTTTAAGGTTTGTGATTATTTAATTAAACAATTAAGCATATATATTTCAATAATGACTATTCTCAGAATATTTTTAGCATGTTTTTAAATATGGCAATGCTTATGTATTTGGTCGTGGCGGATCTGCTATGCTGCTGTTGCTGCAGTGCAAATATGGACTTACTGCTAATAGATACACAGAGACGCTTCTGTGAGCATGTAAGATATGCTGCTGCTGCATAAATACACATACATAAATCCCGTAGCAGATCTAGGCAGGTGGAGCTGGGGGAGGTGGAGGGGTTCAGAGGAACTCTGATAGCCTACAGCAAACAATGAACCAGACTATTTAAATGTTAAGCAAGCAAACTCATTGGCTCAAATATTTTTTATAATAATAATGCTTTTATATTATTTACATTTGAAAATATCACATGGGTTTGGAACGACATGAGTAAATATCAACAGACTGCTCATTTTAAGTATGCTACTCACACATATCAAGCAGCTGTACAGAATGTCAGTCTTCACAAATCCAATAAGCCTTATTGTGAGCACCAGCCAAACTCTTATTAGACTGTCTGAGCTTGACTTATATTTGGTACATGTATCAGTTCGATAAAAGGAGAGCAATGTGCCATCTTTGATACTCTCAACAGCTCTGCACAGGAACGAATTCCCTTGCGGAGTGACTGGCTAAAATGGCTATGGTGTCAGCGTTACATCATTATTAATATGAGAATTCATTGTTCTCGGATAACATTGTCTGACTATTTTTACATAAATCTAATCAATAAACAATACAGATAAAACATAGAAGATATTTTTCCTTGCTCACTGAAATTTCTCCTTCTTTTTGCCAATGACCATCCACAGCACTTTAAATCTGTCTTATTGACAAACTGCACCATGAAGTCCTAGTTCCCCTCTACTACGACGGTTTGCAGTTGACCTCTATCTCAGCACAAGACTAATGAAATCCAGAATCAATCCCTCCTAGACACAGATGAGTCCTAGATTTAATACAGTATGCAATTAACTATTAATATTCCATCCTAACCCAGAACCCAGCACTTAATTTATGATCAAGACCACAAAGCTTTCACTCATGGTCTAGTTTATGTACTGTACGTTGTAACTGAGATGTGTTACAAGGTCTCATTCATTTCCTGTTTCCTTATTCAGTCTCATTCACTAAAATCACTCTTATTTGATATGTAGTCAGCGCTCTTAAAACTGCTTTGGTGTATAACACTCCTTAAAGGGGGGGTTAATAATGCTATTTCATGTATTTTTACTTATTTACACTGTTAAAGAGTAGGATTCTCATGCTAAACATGGCCAAAGTTTCAAAACATGAGTTGGACACATGACGGAGTATTTCTGCACCAAAAATTCTCTTCCAAATCCTTACAGGATTCTGACTTTTTTTTTCGAGTATCGGCCTCAGTGATATCAACAAGGGCGGAATTCCTTGTACGGGCACTTCGACACACATTAACGCACGTTTGGGTTTACGGAAGTCGTTGGCAGCGCTGCACAGGTCACAGGGCTTCACGAAATCAACAATGTCACCAAAGAAGCGTGTTTTTGGTTGTGAGGGAAAGATAACCTTGCTTTCCATAAGAACCCCGTGTTCAGTGGAGCTGAGAGATTTGTTCTCACGCATTACATTGATGCGCTCTCTATATTTGTTATTAAAATAACCATAGAACCTGATAGTTTCAATCACTTTTTTATTGATTAAAATGAATGGAGAATATCTTGTGTTTTTCCATGGCTGCTCGAGCCCTCAGGATTGGCGCTTATGGTTTCATAAACAAGGCCCGGTTCTACGCTGGATTTACAGATCATTTGAAACTGAAAGATGGAGCGGTCACAGCGATAATGATCCCGGTTATGAGTCGGAATCGCAGGTGGTGAGTAAAACTGCTTCAAATGTCTTGTTGGCAATAGGCGCCTAAGTGTATATCATGTAAACAACACGAACGTAGTGAATTTATAAATTCATTATTCATCATTCATACGCTATATTCATTATAGTGATTCAAAAGTTATCCATGGATAATGCAATGGTGTATTGTGTGTTTAAATACAGTTGTTTAGCTGACCATTGATAGCTTGTAGACGATCTCTACACAAAAGCTGCGCGTACTCGTGACTCTAGCTCTGCTCACAGGACACGCCTCCAGGCACCCGGCTGTTTTCGGAAATACTCAGTACAGCGTATATATCTTTTATAAATATGATTAAACTAAAGACTTTTTGGAGATTTGAAGGATGCACTACTACTCTATAGGTACTCAAGATTAACATGAGATTGGCAGAAACTGTGTGTGATGCAATTTCTTTATACCTTTCAGTTTTGAGATTGTAATTTTAAGTTAATGAGCTTGTATGCTTAGTCATTTAGCAAGCACTTTCATCCAAGGTGACACGTCGTACATATTCAGTCTTCCTGAGTATCCTGAGGCACAATGGTGAAATGAACCAACCCTTCTTGTTACTACCCTAGATGGTTATCCATATGCCACATTTAGCACTGTAAATCTGGAAAAATACCTTATGGAGAACTCTCATATGCACTTAGTATGTTAACATAGAAATACCACCTTAAAGGGGCAGTATGACGTTCTAAACAATGTTGGGATCCAAACATAATGGGGTCCCCATTGACTTCCACTGTACCAAAAAACACTGAAAATTTTGTATAAAATATCTTCTTTTGTGCTCCACAGAAGAACGAAATGCATAGAGGTTTGGTCTCACCATTAAAATCCATGTCCCGAGCACACAATTATAATGTTCTCATTATAATTTTATGTAGCCTATATGACAAGACTTGCGCTGCACATGTTGCACTTAACTGTATTTTCCATTTTTAAGTGATTTCAAACATATTTCAAGCAATTCATTACCATCATTACGAACAGTGCGCATCTAAACAAGTGTCTCAGCTGAAGGAAATAATTCATTATTTATAAGCTTTAATATATCGGCTAAATGTTCTTATTGGGCCGATAACGAAAACATTAAAAATGAACATATATCGGCAGATACCGATATTGTGGCCGATATATCGTGCATCCCTAATTTTGGGCAAACTATCCCTTTAAAGTAAAAACATTTTTGCACTGTACAAACTTTGGTTACCAGCCCTGCATTCTTAAAAATGGAGAATCAAAAAAGGGGGAACCATTAGAAGAACTTTTTTTTTTTTTTCATCCCCAAATAACCTCTGAATGAACTTTTTCTTAGTGTGAAGAACATTTTAAAAATCTTAAGAACCCTTTTACACTATAAAGAACCTTCTGTAGAATGGAAAGGATCCATGGATGTTAAAGATTCTTCATGGATCCATAGATTCTAATAAAGTACCTTTTTTTAGAGTGTGGGGTGGTTTAACCAGGTCAAACCATTAATACTTCTTAATGGTGATGCTTTAACCCAAAGTTTGCAGAGTAAGTACATTTCCAAAGAGCTTTCTTGGACTTACCTGTGGACATTCATCTCTTGAGGCGGTCTGGTGGCTTTATCATAGGCCACTTTGGCAGAAATCCCCAGGATAATAATGAGGGTGATGACCCCGCAGGTGATGTAGACGGTGGTGTTGGTCTGGTCCAGCGCAGGGTCGTACGTGTCCCCTGTGGGTGCGGGTGAGGGCGGCTGGGTTTTGATCCAGTCGGGCGTGTTGTAGTTGGTACAGACTCTCTGATCCACTCGTTTGGCTTTCACGGGGCAGCAGAAGCGCAGGAAGCAGCTCCCACAGCAGTACCGGTGGTCGGTGTTGTTGCAGGCGAACTCTTTGTCGAACTGACCACTTACGTCGTAGTAGCCGAGACAGGTATCGTGATCACCGATGATGGGCGCCTGGACTTGTGTGATCCGTCGCGGTGCCACTGTTGGAGCAACGGTGCTGTTGACCTCCTTCACTTTCTGGGGTCTCTTTGGAGGGGGTTTGGTCCTCTTGGCTGTGGATGCGCTCAGGACGCACAACGGGTCTAGATAGACCAACAGAAGTAGGAGATGTCGTATCCCCATGGCTTCAGGTGGTAATGTGTGTGTTTCTTCTCGTTTTATGATTTCTTCAAACCGACACTGACCCGCTTGTCATGCACTTTTGCGGGTCCTCCATTCTCCATCTCCGCGTAGCAACATTTCAACAGTCCTCCTCCCTAAGACTCTCATTCTTTAAGGCATAAGTGCTTACAGAGTCAAGCCAACAACTGCGCAATGCCCATTTCACATTGAGTGAATGGAGAGAATAGGTTCTCAAACTTGAAATCTACTTGCTCAAGACTGACTACATTATGTTAATCTGAAAAATAAAATATAAGAGGGAAAACAATTAAACACAATCAGGACAGTTTCTCTTCTCAGTTAATGTCTGAAGCACTACGGCAGTGGTTTTCAAGCCTGGCTCTCTAACCTGACGTACTTAGTTCAGTTGGAGCTCACACCAAATGAGCTGATGATCTGAATTAAGTGTGTTAAATAAGAGAGACATACAAAATGTGCAAAGCAGTGGGTCTCCAGGACCAGGACTGAAAACCACTGCACTACAGTCTATATGATTTCAGCACCATGGACAGCACACATCTCCTAGTTCAGTTTGTTCCTGCAAAAAGTCATACATTCTAGACAGAAAAAAATCTGTCAACACTTACAAAGCAATGAATAGTGAATCTATTGGTGTGAATCTATTGTAGCTATAAGTCCATAATATGCTGCATATAACTAAGATATAAATATTTAAATCTTTGAAAAATCAATCCCTTTACAAAGCGCTAGAGTTTACACATATATAAAGAATAAATACATCTCAAAGTTAATTAATCAATCAGTCAATCAATAATTAAATTAGTTAAACATAACGATACTGACATACAATAAAAGGAATAAATTCGTATACTATTTCCGTTCCCATTTACACTGTACAGATATGACCGTCAACTAAACCTGAACATGTGCTTTATGTGGTAACATCCAAATTAACAGGTTGACTGAATCATCCTGACTACATTGGGTGACACCAACAAAAGTCATTTTTTAAAAAGCCAATTCGGTTCGACATAGCTCCTTAGGTAACACCTGCACATTTTCACTTTTACAGTATAGTAAACCGAATAAATATTCACATTTTAAATTAGTCTCATCATGTTACCTCTGACATTCCACGTTCAGTCATGAAGAAGCTAAAAAGTGGACTTAACTATGCAAAAAAATGAACAGAACTTACGCGTCCAGTGCGCTCGTCTCCGGGATGTCCGTCACTGCGCCTCCGAACCGAACAGAGCTGAGAAAGAGAGATGCTCCTCCGCTCCGCTCTGACCCGCCTCCATCTCTCTCTCTCTCTCTCTCTCTCTCTCTCTCTCTCTCTCTCGGTGTACTTCTACATATCAACGGCAAGTCAGGTAATTACAAACCCGTCTCGGTTAAACGCACGCCTGCTCATACCTGCAGGCTTCCCTTATAACAACCTATAAGACCTCTCAACAACTGCATTAGTGTCATGGACAGATTTTGAACATACAAGACATTCGTGGATCAACATTCGTGTGAGGAAAACATACCAGTTTCTTAAAACTGCACTACACCTCAGAACTGTTTAATACCCTTGCATAATCTACTTTTGGTCTCTATACAATAGCTTCAGAGCAATCTGTGGTTTTTAAAAGTTATTATCCATATGCCAGATTTAGCACTGTAAATCTGGACAAATACCATATGCACTTAGTATACCATAGAAATACCACCTTAAAGGGGCAGATTTTAATAGTTATTATTATTGAAAAGTATTATCAGGTAGCGGCGATTTCCCGGCCCCTCTCTATTTTTAAACGATAAAATCTTCTGGTTTCTCTTACGAACACAATCTGTTGAGTAAAATGTGTCAAATTTTTATAAAATCTCGAACATACACTTAATCTCATAATAAGCATTATTCATTAAGAAATCCGTAAACGAAGATGGCCGTTATGACCGTTAACTTTTGAATTTTGCGAGCGCGCGAAAATCAGACGCATGGACTAAATCAATAACGAAACTAACGCACGGCTTTTGTACCTTGATCTAACATTTTCAGCTCTGTAAAGTACAGGATTTACAACATTATTCTGATATTACAATGATTTGACTGCAATCCCATCTTCGTCAGAGTATGTGTAGGCGTAACTGTAAAATTGAGTAGGATGTCAAAATACTCGTCATTATACTAGATATATGTGAAAAAATATCTGTGTTGTGGCGTCACAAAGTCTATCTGTGTCACAGTCACATGGACTTTCAGTTTGTTTGTCATCTGTCAAATGTTCCTTTGTTCTAGTTTCCATGCCACAATCAGTAACCATGGACACTAATCACATTCATCACAGCTGTTTGTCATTTGAGTTAATCAATCAGTGTATTTAAGTTCCTGTTTCTGTTCAGTATGTGTTCAGGTGTCGTTCGTGTCTACATTGGTGTATGTTCCTGTATTCTCCTGTTGGATTTTCAAGTAAAAGACTTATTTGATTCTTATCTCCTCGTTGTGTGCTTTATACACCGGTGGAATTGTAACAATCTGCAGCTTATTTTGGTCAAGAACCACCCACTTACTGACAAGTGGTCGATTTTAGGGGGGGATCTGAAATAGGTTTTGTCATTGACAACCACTTCCAAATAACACTGGATGTGGAGAAAAAAAAAAAAAAAAAAACTAGTTGATTTTATTGTGAAAAGTGCACATTGTCAGAACTGGCCTCTCTTTTATGCACAAATATTATTTTAAGCTACTTTGTATTCTGTGGTGAAGTATTTCGTCAATTGTCATGAGATTCACTTAACCAACTATGAAATCAATGTTAAAACTGTTGTAAAACCCCCGTAACCCTCAGCCTTTCCTAATTCCTAAAATCTGATAAGTTTAAAGGAATTTTGTCCCTGGATCAACAGTACGCAATTTGGTGCATCATGAAATCTGACTCTCCTCATTCAGTATGCTGTACATAGCCCTGAGTTCAGATGAGATTTGATACTTTATGATAAGAGAATAATTAAAGACTGGCAGTTTTAATACTTCTTAAGAAGTCAGAAAGTTCAAGAAAAGATTATGAAACTGACTCCTCGTTATTGGGATGAGTTTTGAACGCAGATGTTTTGGACAACAAAATATAAATATCAAAGGGAAGAACTTTACAAAGAAAACATTAAAATTATGCAGTTTTGATGTTTAAAGGAGTGACAGTCAAGAAGAGATAGAAAGAACAGATAACCATTCTGTTAAGAAGAATAATAATTCACATGCTGTTAGTAACACTGTATAAGGGATAATCTTTCTCCGTCTTTCTATCTCCATAAAACGTGTCATTCCATGACAGGAGTGCAGTAGACAAAACTTAAAAATACTAAAACATGATGGCGTATTTTCTATTAATTAAAGGAGTATGCATTTTTACAAATCCATAATAGAAAGTCTATGTAAAAATTTTCCTTAAAACATTAATAAAAATGTATTTACTTCAAAATAACAGTAGAGCTGTAGTTTTATTGGACATGGAAACTGCACCCGTCTCATAGGACGTCTCTCAAAAGTAAAGTGAGCATGTAATTTGCAGACACTGTTAAAACAGGAAGAGTTTGAGGAACCCGTCTCGTTTTATGAGCTCTTTGGTTCGGAGGTTTGCAAACGAGTGCTGTCTACCTGTCAGTCAGCATGTACAAGTATGACAGAAGCACAGTGGGAGGACGGATTGTCCATTAGATTTTAACTGCTCCCACCTCAGATCTGCGACCTCAGCAAAGAAGGAAAGAAAGAAAAAAATGGTCTGACAGGTAACGTCAGTGCTGACATTGGCTTAGGAATTATGAGGCAGAAATTTCAGCTCTCAGAAAAGACGTAATTAATCACAGAGGAATATTCAGCTGTGAAGATGGGGCGCCCACACAAGCTGTTCCACCACAGGACCTCCTATAGCTCTATACACCACTGGACTGTAAACATTTCAGCATTGATAACTTATCGCTTGATTGATGAACTGAGAACAACTGCTGACGAATTCAAAATTTTGAACTTTGTGTCAGAATTCAGTCTTGTTGGCAACATAACTTCTAATTACAGCAATTAATGTTCCATTACATTATATACATTACACACACACACACACACACACCAGATTCCAAAAATTAAGTACTTAAGTAATTTGATTATTATGTTTTAAAATACTTGTAATCAGACTACAGTTACTTTTTTAAATCATTCATAATTAATTGAATTTCCATAATTCCTCTTTAAATGTTCCTTTCCAAAAAAGCATATCACTTATACATTCAGAAAGACTTCTAGTTTTGTGAAATTGCACACACAGACCAGCCACTAGTCAGGTGGCAATAATTATATGGAAAATTTGGAGGCCACAAAGCATTTGACCACTGCATTTACAGAAATCATTTCACTTTTAAAAAGCATATATACTCAATTCCTGGCGAACATTATTATTTGAATTGTCACTAATTTAAAAATGTATTACTGTCTTTTGAAAGCTTTTGTCCTTCAAAAGCCATTTTCATTATTTTCATTTTAAATTTTTATGACTTTCTTAATTATTAGCTTTTCATTTAATTCACAAACCCTCTGTAGTTCCTTCCCAACCCCCAGTCTGGGAAATCCTGACGTAATGTAATGTTTAATGCACTTCATGTTGTTGATAACAAAGAATGTAATATATTTCTTTCTCTTTGTATTTTTATATCAATATGGTTCAAGATTATCATATTAAAATCAATGTAATAAACAAGTTAGGTCAAAAGTAATCTAAATGTAATCAAAAAGTAATCAGATTACATTACCTAAAATGTGTAATGGATTACATTACTTACTACAATTATCATGTAATTTGGAATTTATATTTGATGAGTTCATATTAGGGCTGTTCACACTTTACCTGGGTCATACTAAACCCCAGGTAAACAGAATCCTGGGTTATCTTGCTTCACGTTTCACAATTCTCATAATTTACCCGGGATTAACAATTAATCCTGGGTATTCATAAACTGATGTTTCACATTGTACATTCCTAAACCCTGTTATGTTATATTCTTATTTGCATATTTGTGGTGTCAGTGTCATTGATTGGATAAACACAGCACACGACCTGTTTACATAGCTCTAGTATTGCACATCCTCGTATTGCCGACTATCGAGTAAACGCTGAATAGATATTTTTCAGGACTATAAAAGTCTCTTCTTCACTCAAATTGGCGCGCTTTCTGTTAGCATTTGACATTTTTCCTCTCAAATGTTGGATTTACTGTTTATATACAATGTGCAGTGTTTCTGTGCCTGTCCAAAGCAGGCAAATATCCATCACGCAATTGGTTGTCTGTTGCTAAGCGTCTCGCTGTAACAGTCTAACGCTGCATCGTTTCACACTGTATAAGTTTGGCACCGCAATGTGGGGTTAACGCCGCAAAAGCGGTGCTAACCCTGCTTCGGAGCAAAATTTCATAACCTTGGGTAAAAAGTGGTTAAAAAAGTGGCTAACCCCGCTTCTAAATTACAAGTGTGAAACGTTACTTTACCCGGGGTTAAAAGCAGTGTTTAGAACAGGGGTGTCGGTCGGTCGGTTCCTGCCTGGAAGTTTCCTGTGTGCCTAAAAACCTTGATTAGCTGGTTCAGGTGTGTTTAATTGGGGTTGGAGCTAAACTCTGCAGGACAGTGGCGCTCCAGGAGCAGGATTGGACACCCCTGGTTTAGAACAACCATAACCCGGGGTTTAAGGGCAGTGTGAAAAGCCCTATTGAGATCTCTAGATTTTGATGGCAAACTTATCTCATATCTCATTTATGTTTCCTTTCCTGCATGCTAGTGTCATTGTGCAGTAGTCGTTGAAGTTTTAAATCGCTGTGGATAAAAAGCATCAGTTACATGACAAGCAACTAATTAAGTATCAAGTCAACTAAAATACTCTATCAGGAAGTCTAAATGTAAATAGAGGCTTCAGTTCTCCCTCCATTTGCATTAGTGTGCTTGCGTACAGTACGTTTTTCTGCCTTACAGTTTTATCAAGGAACGCACACACTTACATGTAGAGAGATCAAATGTGAACACGTGTTGCTTGGTATCTTGTAACAGCAATGAGCCGAATCCACCACAGAGTCCTTATGAGATAAGACGAGTGAAAATTAGCATGGTGTTATCATCAGGTTCCCACTCATCAGCGCTTGGAAACACAGCGTGTATGCGTGTGGTCTAAAGGAAGATCACAGTGGTGGATTCAAAGAAGTTTAATGCAGCTCTACAGATCTGGGATCTCTGACCCATCTTCCCTAGAGACAATGAGAAAATGAGGAATGGAAACTGACACTAGAACAACTTCAAAAATTCCTCATTTCTTTTACATGACTGAGATTGGAAGATTGGAATACTAGTGCACTGCATATTATGCAGTATATACTGTATTACCTATTAAAAAACATATGGGAAAAAAAGTATGCACAATAAACACTGCAAATGTGCCAGCCTACTTTTTTAGCACCCTTGGTTCCAGAAGTATTTTTCCCAAAGGTATTTTAAAAACAGTCTAAATAAAGAATGATAAGTCATGAACCAAACCGACCAGCTATGAGGTGAATCACAACATTAAATAAACTTTGAATAAAAATGAAAAATATCCCATGATTTACTCACCCTCAAGCCATCCTAGGTGTATATGACTATCTTCTTTCAGACGAACACAATCAGAGATATATTTAAAAAATATCTTGGCTCTTCCAGCTTTATGATGGTAGTGAATGGGGTGCCTGTTTTGAAGTCCCCCAAAAATGCAACCATCCATCATAAATATAATCCATACGGCTCCAGGGGGTTAATAAAGGCCTTCTGAAGTGAAGCGATGGGCTTTTGTAAGAAAAATATACATATTTAAAACTTTATAAAGTAAAATAACTTGGCTTCCATGAGATGACGTACACATACTGCGCAAATGGACTCGCCAAATGAGTAACCCCTGACGTGATGTATGACGCAGGATGTAGGGGTATTGTAAACTTAGACGCCTCTTGCGGTTTAAACAGCTGGGCAACAAACTCAAGATCCTCTTCTCTTATATCGAAATTCTCCGACATTTCTCTTTAAAAGGTCTCGTTTTAGACTACTAATTAGTGACTAGTGTTTTGTTTTGCTCTATCCTCTGAGTTTCCGCATTCGCCATGCATCGGGTCAGAGATACGATACGTACGTCTGCTGGAAGCTAGTTATTTTAGTTTATAAAGTTTTAAATATGGATTTATTTTTTTTATTTTTTTTTGAAAAACCCATTGCTTCCCTTTATTCCCTTTATTATGCTAAAGTTTAATAGATGGGGTTAGAAGTTTGTTCAGATCACTAAGACAAAGTATGAGCAATAGCAATGCTAGCAAATGCATCTAATAACCAGAGCATGTGAAAGCATCTTCAGAAACCCCACGGCGGATGGCCTACCAAACCGAAGGAGCGTTCCACAGTGTTCGCTACATGAATCAATTACCATTTCTGTCTAAATGTCACTGATCTGGACACTAGAGGAGGCGGGCGAAGGGACAGAGAGAGCAAAACAGAGATCAAGGGAGCAAAGCAGTTCTGATCCCACAAGGAAAGAGATTTGCAGTGTGCAAATGTTGAGCCGACACCGTTCTTGGAACATCAGTGCGTCCGTGTGGGTGAATCTCACCAAAACATGGCCTGGTCACATTTCACTGCAAAATCAAAAGAAAGAAACAAGAAAATAGATTTTGCATGATAAAAATCATTTTGATTGTGTAGCATTGTGACAGTATTTACAGTAGATGACAATTAAGCTCTTTAGTCTGTTATAATAATTATAGCTGGCTTCATTCAAACACAATAGAAGTCTGATGTGCTTTTATT